>JAWZTD010027255.1:0-16052 GCA_035221335.1 Echites panduratus
AGGTAATTCACCCTACTTAAATGAGACTAATGTGTTATGACCTTTATTTAATTGAATGCCCAATTCCATTAACCGGTCAAGAACAATTCCTTATGATTTAAACTTCCAGTGATCCATACCTTACTGTGTTGAACGTCCCAACACATCGATCACCTATTTAAATCAAGTTGGACCTTATTGTATGAAATAAAAATATGCATTAAAATAATTCAAACAACATCTCAATTAAATTAATAATTATAGAAAATTTTTAATCTTTTTGGGCATAAATCCCAACAACCACAAAGCTGAATATGCTCAACTCTGGGATTATGTTTACGAGATAACCAAGACCAATCCCTATTCAACTAGCATTCTTAGCACTGAAGATGGATCAAATGTATTTCGAAGGTTTTATATAGGTTCTGATGCTCTAAAAAAGGGTTGGAAAGAAGGTTGTAGAAAGCTATTAGGTGTAGATGGGTGTTTCTTAAAGGGGGTATGCAAAGGTCAGCTTTTATGTGCAATTGGTCATGATGGAAATGACCAAATGTATCCTATTGCTTAGGCTGTTATAAATGTTGAAAATTTTGATAATTGGGAATGGTTCTTAAGGACCTTACAAAGTGACCTTGATTTGCAATTTGGAAATGATATTGTTATTATATCAGATATGCAAAAGGTGACAGTTACTAATAGTCTTCTTCTATTTCTAATTCTTTTATATTTTAAGAACTTAACTTCCATTCGAAAATTTCCATTGTAGGGATTGGAAGGAGCATTTCATGAGGTAGTACAAGCAGCAGAACATCGTAGGTGTGCTAGACATGTTTATCATGCTTGGGCAAAAAAGTGGAAAGGTGATGAGAGAAAATTATCTTTTTGGAATGCAACCAAGTCTACCTGTGAATATGATTATAAGAAACACCTACAAGTTTTGGGCAGTTTGGGGGAATCAATAATAGATGACTTCAAGGCATATAGAGAGGAAACTTTTATGAAGGTAAGTCATTCTTTTAATTTATGGAATTTATTGAATAGTTTTATAACTCTATTGATAATATAATTATTATGTTGTTTCTATGAGTAGATGTTTATTGACAATAAGGTTCAGTGTGATGTTATTGATAATAATATGGCTGAAACATTTAATGAATGCATTTTACAACCCAGATGCAAGTCAATAATTACTATGTTGGACGAGATTCGAATTAAAGTAATGAAAAGATTAGCTTCTAAGAGAGAGTTTGCAAGTTCTTGGATTTGTGATATTAGTCCCAGGGTGTTAAAGAAGTTGGAGATGAACAAGGAACATAGTTATTTGAGGAGGCATGTATGGAATGGTAAAGATGGATATGAGGTTTCTTATATATATGACGATGAAACAAGACATGTTGTTAGGTTTGATTCTCGTTCATGCACTTGTAAACTTTGGGAGTTGACAGGTATTCCTTGTGAGCATGCCATTGTCAGCATTTACTATGCAAAAGAGCACCCAGAAGACTATGTCGCCCATTGGTATAGGTCTAGCACATATTTGAAAGGTTATCAATGTCCCCTTCACTCATTATTTGGACGAAAGCAATGGGTATTCCAACAAAAGCCTAGACTTGAACCTCCTAAAATTAAAAACAGAGTAGGCAGACCAAAAAAAAAAAAAAAAAATAGAAGACGAGACAGAGATGAGCCAAAAAAAACTGGAAAGCTATCTAAAAGAGGGCTAGTTATGACATGCAACTTGTGCAAGTTTGCTGGACATAACAAAAATGGTTGCCAAAGAAAGACAAAGTTTGTGCAAAATGCTAAGGTTCATATTATTTCTTGTAGATGTTTGCATTTATTATATATTTTTTTTGTTAACTAAAAACCAATAACCATTTTTTTTTGTTTATGTTATACAAGGCTTCAACATCTCAAAGTATTAGGCCAAAGCAGAGTAGAGAGAAAACACAAGATACCCAAAAACAACCTTCAAACATTGTCAATTCCGTCTCTTGTATTTCACAGCCACCTATGTCAACAAACTTGCTCAACGTTTCAGGGTTTGGTCTATTCAATGATTTAAGAATTGGACAAGTCATATTGAATGTAAGATATAGTGAGTTTTAATTTTTGATTATTGATGAATTATACAATTACCTATGTGACATGATCAGTTGGAATTAATCTTTTTTGTTATCTGGTTTCGATTAGCCTGGACAGTCAAGTGAACAAGTGGTCATACCAGCACAACAAAGACCATTCATAACAAAAAAGGAAATGCAAATAGTAAGAGAAACCGAAGTCAAAATGAATTTGCAGAAAGGCAAAACCATGGTGTAAGGATTCAAAGCCAAAAGTCTTGTTGCAACAAAAAGAGAACAAGGGAGCATCTTGATTGAAATTTTAATTTTATTATATGGATTGAATAAAACTCTTGAATTATATTGAATCTATAAAGGAGATTTTTCTTTACTTTTAGTTTTAGTTTCAAAATTATGCACAATAGTCATTTGAGCTATCCTACTAGTGGAGTCAATTTCGTAGTCTTGCATTATGGACTCAATCCCACTGATATTAGTGGGGATACGAAAGATTTCTTTTTGTTTACTTTTTCATATTTCTCAAATTCCATGTCAACAGGTTTTTCCTTTTTTTTCCCCTACATCTACATCAGAATAAAAAGTCTATTTGTTCAATCAAACATGAAGGCACGTGCTTTCACAATTTAAGGACCACCGCATGAAGGGTTAAGGGTTAAAGTGAATAATAGCTGGAGGGTTCAATAGGACTATTGACTGAAGGTGAAGGTGAAGGGTTTATCAATGTAATAAGTCTTAAAAGATCTTCGCCATCTTCTTCAATGAAGAAAGCTGGCTTCCTCTCCTCGCCACTCTTCACCATTATCCATAGATACACTTCCCAGCTACTTAGGTTGCAGCTCTGTTGCATTTTTCAACTTGTCTCCGGCAATACGCACAGCAAAATCTGACAACGAGGTGGGCAGAAAATTCATCACTCTTTCTGGGATCGGCAGATTTATAATTGATAAGGTTTCTGTAAGATGTGGTTTACATTTATAATCATTAATTATTATGTGCATTTGGTACAGCAATCTTTAGCAGATTTTGGTTGAAAGTTGCTCTGCGGCTCTTCATTTGCACCTATTAGGAGGTACTATACTTTGCTTGGTTAAATTGGATTAATGTTTGGATGATTTCTATTACTTAATCTTATAAAAAATAATGCTTAATTGAAGAGGAATATGAAGGATTACAGTTAGTCATTCGTACCCCTTTCGTCAATTGATTTAGAAGTGTCTTTGACATATCCACCGTATTGAATATATCTCATCAATTGATTTAGAAGTGTCATTGACATATCCACCGCATTGGTCACAAAATTTTATGAAAAAGATCTTTTTTATTAGTGATTCAACTTATTTGTTCATTATTGTGATTCTTGTTCTTTTTTTTGTTGATTTTCTTTTTATACTATTTAGTTTTTTTATCATTTTAGAAAATTCTTAGCTCATCTTTTCATTGTCCCTTTTAGAGGATGAGAAAAGGCAAGCTTAGTTTTTCTAATTTTAGCTCTACCTCTTTGACATTCTCATTAATTCATTCTGTATTAATATTCAAAACTTTGACTTCACAATGTTAATTGCTTATCATTATAATAAGAAAATAAGAAAGAGAGACCTACATTAACAGTAAGCAGAAATAAGAAAATATAACTAAAAGAAGAAGACATTGATATACTACTTGATTTACAAGGTCAAATCAATCTTTTAATCACACAATATATGCAGAATTTTAACCACTCTCTCAGTTTGGATGACTATAGTGAAGAATAGAAATGATCATATTCCGGATTTTAAGATGTTACTCCCCTTGCCTGCTAATTTGATTTGATTCATATATCTTCTTTTCAAAAGAAGAGGATTATTTATTTTTTAGTTTTGTTCTTGTTTAGATCTTAAATATTAGTGTAATAGTTATCAAGAAATCAACTTTCTCCCTGTTTCAAGAAGTATTTCACTGGGTATATTCAAAGTATAATTGAGTGTTAGAAATAAAGAAGACTGGTTATCAAGAGATATGCTAATAAATATTCCCTCCTTTGGCTTTGATGTGGAGTTGCAGCATCCTCCCAATCCGCTGCAATGAGCTTAGCAAGGACCACAAGGCAACAAGAAGTATTGCCATAGAAGGAAAGCCTGCTCCCTTGACAACAAGGCTGACACTTCCTGCTTTAGAAGGTACAACCAAGCTACTTCCTTCATCCGCCACAAGCAGTACACGAAATACTTCTACCCTCTTCATCAATCGATTAAGGAGGAAATGACTAATAGGAGATATAGGGGAGTTTGCTATAATTGTGATGATCATTACTCAGGAGGACATTGGTGTAAAAGGCTGTTTTGGTTAGAGGTTGATGATTGGGAGAGTTAGAATGTTGAGGAAACAACACCAGAGGGACCTGATATCTCGCCGTGTTACTAGGAAGTTCTAGCTCACTGAACTTGCACCTAACCTACCTTCAAGTTTGAGGACAAACTTTTTCTATATTAGGGGGGAGTAATTTTTGGTAAATTTTATAACAAAAAATCTAGGAGAGGTTAGGTTTTAGGGAAAATGGAAACACAAATAGGGAGTGAATAGGTATTATCCTTTTGATACTTACATCTTTCAATTATTTATTCATTTTTATTTCCTAGGGTAGTTATAGCTGCATTAGATAGTTGCAAAGGATTCTCAACCATGTTCTGACATTATGCCTTAATTCTTTGCATTGTAAGCCTACAAAAGGAAAAGATGAATTGAATGAAGAGGAAGAGAAAGGCTAAGGTTTTAGGGCTCCCTCATATAGAACCCTTATTTGTTTTTTTAACTTGTCAACATCAGCCCCATAAGGAAAGACAGGAATAGACCTGTGCCGCGATCTTGGGATCAGGCATAACAAACATTATTTGATCAATTTAATTTCATCAACTATAGAAAAACTCTTTTGAAGTTTGGTCCCATTCATCTGTTGATTACTAGTCTTATGAGTCTTGTATGATGAAACTCTTACCATGGCATTGTTTGGAGCCATCAGCACAAGCCATTTCATATCTAAAAATAAGTGTCTGGGCCTATTTCAACTTAGCGGAGTAATTACTGGTGCCATTTAAAAGATTGTTAGTTGTGAAACAAAATTGACAGTATTATATGTGAGTTTTAAGTAGTGGATGTACAAGTGGACATTTCAAAAGAATGAAGAAAAACATATATGGGATCAGTAACTCCCTCTGTCACTCTTTTGAACACTAGATCCACATTGCTATGTTAAATTTTCACTTTATCTGAAATTTATAAGTGATAGAAAATGGATAAAATTTATAATATTTGTCATGCCATTTAACTTCTGGGACACCTGAATATTTAATTTTTCAATAGCAAGTTCAAACTTGGACATACATTTTAATTAATGAGCCATGCTAAGACACATATAAGGATTAGAATATTATCTTAGTATTATTAGGTTAAGGTTTCCTATTTTAGATGGTTATGGATTCGGTGGTTGATTTTCTAGTTTTTGGAGGTTAAGGATATAGTAACCTAAAGTTTGTGTATAAATATAAATATTGTATGAATAGAAGCAAGGAGATTTGGTGGGTTCTAACATGATATAGGAGTAAGGTGGAGTGTTAAAGACATGTATAAAGATTAGAATACTATCGTACTTTTTTCTTTGTTAAGGTTTCCTCCTTTAGATGATTATAAATTTGATAATTGATTTAGTACTTGTGCGAGGTTAAGGATATTTTAACATAAGCTTATACATATAAGTGTTCTTTTATGAATAAAAGTGAGTAGATTTTGTGGGTTTTAACAAGTCGAAACACGATTTCCCACTGATTTCCTGCTAAGATATCATAAAGAAACACAAACTCAAGAAATACAAAAGAGCCCACTCTTGTCACTTGAAGATTCCCCCCCCCCCCCCAAAAAAAAAAAAAAAAACTTTCCTTCCTCCAAAACTAAATAAGTAGAAACTTGCTGCATCAACCCACAAGTACATTACCACAGGAATCACAATTAGCATTAGTCTCTTACATTTAATTTTTTGAAAAAATGTTTTTCAATAATGAGAGTATAACTCAAACGTGAATTAGGTTTTTACTCTGTTGCCATCTTAAAAGCTTGCAATCTTACTACTTGCATCTTCGGATCAACAAACCCAAATGGCACAAACACAACCTCTTCATAAAACATTTGATTTCAACAATTAAATTAATTTACAGAGTAATGCAACACACTCATAGCCATGGAAGCAGCAATTCTTACTATAGTTGCAAACTTTGGTCAGTGCTTCGTGGATCCAATTTGCTGTCAAATAAGTTACCTTTCTAAGTACCAAGGAAATATTAAAATTCTCCTGGAGGAAACTGATAAATTGGATGATATGAGATATGATGTCTAGCAGTCTGTGAATGCAGCCATAAGTGATCAAATTAAAACTATTGTTGGCAACTGGTTGACAAATGTAGTAGAAAATACAGCAGAGGCAAAACAACTAGAGATTGAATCTGATGATGCTGAATTTGGACTGAGCAAAACTCGATGAGGTTCTTTAGCCTTTCAAAGTAAAAATCCAGATATGTCAATGGCTTGAAGCAAGATTATGCCACCTACGTATCTTCTTTTCCCTTAAGAAGAATCAAAACCCACGTAGTTCGTTAATGAAGCCATTATGTCGCTTTTTTGACATTTCCTGACTTCATGCTTTATATTGATAGTTATAACTGCCAACATTTAAATATGGGGAGTAAATTCCCTGACCGTTTGGAGAAATAAATCAAGTTATTAATCATCAATTAATAACTCAATTAATATGTTGTGACAGACCCTGAATTATTTAAATAATATTAATCAAATTAAGAAATTCCTTCAGGTTTCTCACTCCATCAGGTTTCCAACCCTATCAGGTTTCTAACCCTATCAGGTTTCTATCCTGATCAGGTTTCCTCGCCCGATAGGGTTTTAAGTCAATCAGGATTCTTGAGAAGTAGATATTTCATATATCATACCCCATTATGAAAGAGTGCTAATATTTAATATCAACACTTATTGTTTTGAAATATTTAAAGAACTATTGGGACACGACCTTTTCAGTATTCAAAATATTTTCACTTTCCCCCAAAAGTTGTTACTTTTGACCTTTCAAATTTCTTCAACGAATATATTTATATATACTCATTTAAGCAAATTTTTGTCTTCACTATTCACTGGGTTTGATAATCTATCTTGGCAAACACTACTGCAAATTTTATTATCTGACAACAAAAAGTTTTCACTTCCCTCTCCAATTTCAAATGGCCCCTATAAGAATCTCTGGTTCTGTTGCTACCTAAACTAGGAACTTCTAAGAGGAACAGTATTTGGCCCCTCGCGAAGCTATAGAGAATCATTACTTAGATTTCTCTAATTTTGACAAAAATGGCTTCTGCGTCGCCTTCACCAAATCAAGTTTCCCAGATTCTAAGCTTGAGGAAAGTGCACACTAGTATCATATTCCAAGAGGCTATGCTTCATCAATTCCAAGCAGTTCTACCGTTATGATCCAAAACATTGACAAACCAGAAATCTTTGTCCATGAAATTTGTCTGAAATCAGGTTTGAGATTTCCAATTCACCATCTGATAATTGACATTTTGAAATTCTAGTCCATTCCTCTATGGCAACTAGGACCAAATGCCATAAGAATGGTCATTGGATTCATCCTGATATGTTGTAGAGCTGGAGTTCTCTGCTACCCAGAGCTTTTTAGGTACTTTTTCTCTATTTCTTCCACCACTAGCTCTAAAAGCAGTGGTTTCTTTGTCATCAAACAAAAGGTAAAACTTTTCAACCAGTTCAAACAAAGAATGAAAGGACAAGTTCCTGTCAGTCCATTTTAGTACTGATTCAGCTGAAGCCTAAATACTATTTCCAGCTCAAACTTTAACTCATCCTTTTAATAAAGATCCTGCTGACAACCTTATTCCCCAAATTGATCCAACCAAACAGAAAAATCATTTAGATCAACTGGAGTTATGAGGAAAACCATGGAATGAATCTATTCTGGGGTGGGCTGGAGTGAGCCCTTTCATTCAATTGAGCACCAACCTACTTTTAGGTAAGTTTTTCACTGCTTGCTGAGTATTTAACTTTTTAGGATTTTAATTTTTCAGAACTCAGGATTTACTCTGTTCTAATGCTAAACTTGTGATATTACAGATATTAACTTGACGAAATTTTACAAGAAGAGTGTCAATGTAGCAACACCAGTTATGCCAACCATAACATCACCAATCCTGTAACTTTTCCTCCTCAAGAACAAAGAAAAAGAACAAGAAGGACCAGAACCACATCTCCCACTCTTGAAGTTCCTGAACCTGAAGTTCTTGCATTGCTCCTGAAGTAGAATTAGTGCCCAATCCTGAAGAATCATTTTCCTTAGATGTGGCACTAATTCATAGAAGAAGAGAAAGGAACAGGGTGTTGATACCAACTTCTTCTTCTCAAATATCTTCTCCAAGCCAGAGCTCAGGACCAATCTATGACATTGATCCTTTAAAAATGAGGTCTCCTTCATTAGAATTCATTCCTTTTGAATGGCATAGGAATGTGAGGATTGATGAAGCTGGAAGTTCAAAGCATGTTTATGAAGGAGCAATCAAAATTTATAGCCCAAACATTAACAATCCTAAAGACCTGCTGATGCAATAATTCCTCCAGAAGAAAGTGGGACTAAAAGTACTGAACACCAAGCCTCAATCATAAAGACTGTCTTTGGAAGTGAATCAGAACCTGAAAAGCAGGTTTCTGAACCCTCAAGAAACTTTGAACCTGAGATGCTTGAAAATCTTGAGGCCATGGAAGAAGTTGACAGCAGAAATCCTAATGAAAATCTTCTAGATCCAGTCATAGTTGTTGATTCACAAAGCAACAAAAAGCCGCTGACTAAATTGATGCCAGCAAGGAACAAGACATTGAAATGTTTGAAAAAAGAGAAAAAGATACAAATCTAGGAGGAAACCAGCAGATGCCTGTTCAGTCTGCTGAAGAGCTATTATCTTTTGCTTCAGACTTCATAAAGTTTTTGAATTCTAGAGTATAAAGAAACAACATGATTGACTAAACCAAAATCCTTGCAAGCTTAGGAAATCAAGGATTTTCAAATTTGCTACCTGCTGTTAGTGTCATAGTAAAACATCTTTCGCCTGCAAAATTTAAGATCTTATGTTATGTATTTTTATAATTGGTATATCATGTTTTATATTTTTGCAGAATGGTGCCATATATACATGAATGCCTCTTTATTGTGAAAAGGCTAATCAAGAATTTACTGCGTTGAAGAAAGAGAATGAAAGACTGATGAAGGATAAAGCAAATCTCTTGATGCAAGTTGATAATTTGGAGTACGAGAGACAAAATTTGGACAGTCAGTTTTCTAAACAAAGTTAGCAAATATCGAACCTAGAGCAACAAATTGATTTCCTGACTAATGTAGAAATTTGGAGGAGTCTTTAGAATCTTTCAGGATTCTAAAAAGCAATTTGTAAAGCTCTATAAAGGATTTAGAAAAAAAAAGGGAAGAACTCCAAACTGCTTTGGAGCAGAAAGTCACAGTCCAATCTGGTCTTAAAATACTAGTTTTAATAGGAAATGACATTGTTGAAAAATTGGAAACTGACATGAAAAAGTTTTACTCTTCATTTGCAATTAAGGAAAATAATTATATCTCTATCACAGGAAAGTTGGTTGCTGATGCTTAGAAACCAAAAGAAAAAATATCCAAGCTTGAGGAGCAGACCAACAAAATTCCAAAATTGAAGAGCAAAATCAAGGCTAAAAGAGCAAAAATCAAGGCATTCAAGAAAGAGATCAACTCCTTAAAAGAGAATATTGACAATGCTGGTCAAGACACTGATATTGTAGGAGAACAGATTAGGAAACTTGTTTAATTTCCTGTACAGTTGACTTTTATAACTTGGATGAATACTTCCTGATAAATGAATATTCAACTCATTGTTCCTTCTTGAAAACTTACTTCCTGATATTTCTTTTCTTAGTATATTTGAAATACTTGAATATCCTTTGAATTGAGAATAAAACTGAGAGATTATGACAGACTTAAAACACAAGTATCAAGATCATTCAACATATTGCTATTTTGATTAGTTATGTCGTTGTACCACACTTGAAAATCAATGATAAAAATGATAGATTTTCACCACACTTGAAATCCTTGGCAAAAATAGAATTCCATCATACTATAAATAATTTATGGAAATTATAGAGCACGGGTTGAACGATGAGAATTAGAAGGTTAGAACTATTACAGTTCTTTCTCTTGTTGTGTATCCCTGTGTTGTTATACCATATAATATTGAGAACTTTTAATTCAATGTTAAAATTCTTCCGAATAACTATTACACATTCAAATTACTATATAAAGGTAGTAATGCATATTCTCATTCCAAAATTCTAGTCTCCTGATGAAGAAATGAGGAAAATTGTGCTGAAAGAAGTAAAATCAGTTATATCCTAAATGATATTCTTCTCAACTCAAACGGTTCCACTTGAAATGTACATAATGTAAAGATGAAAACCGAACTTGTATAATCATCATAGAAAGAAAAGACCCTGAAACATATATTATTAAAAAATGATCTAAACCAGAAAGATAGAAAACCAGAATCATCTGTCATACATAAAACTTCTTCAAGTTATAAGTATTCCATAGCCTTAATAGCTTGTGACCTTTTAAAAAAGAAAGAATATAACTTCCATTCTCTTGCTTCCAGAACACTATATGGACCTTTCCATCTTTAATCAAGTTTTTCCCAGATTTCCTTGTTTTGCAACATTAGCCTTTTTCAAAACAAGATCACGTTCTTGAAATCTTCCGGGTTTAACTTTTTTGTTATATCTGGATGCAATTATTCTTTTATAAGATTGATCCTTTTGGAATGCTTCAGTTCTGATTTCATCAATCATTTCCAATTCTATTTATCTGATTTTCTTCAAAATCATATTACATCATTTTGAAGGCTCAAGCTCTAACCTCAACTGGTTGTAATGCTTCTACTCCAAAACATAAACTGAATGGAGTTTCACCAGTTCCAGTCCTTGGAGTTGTTATGTAAGCCCACAATACTTTTGAAATGTCTTCTACCTAATTTTTATTGTATCTTCCGAGATTTTTTTTTGATTCCTAGCAACAAAGTTCTATTACTTATTTCTGCTAGCCCATTTGTTTGAGGATACCCAACTGAAGTTATCCTTCGTTCAATACCAAGATTTTCATAGAAATCTTTAAACAGACTTCCCACATATTGTTGTCCATTATTAAAAATTATTACTCTTGGAATACCAAATCTACAGACAATGCATCTCCACACAAAATACTGGACTTTCTTTCCTGTTATAACACTTACTGCTTCAGCTTCAATCCAAGGGTAAAATATTCTACTGCAATAATAAGGAACTGTAGTAGTCCTATTGCTCTTGGAAATGGAATATCAATTCCCTAGTTGTCAAAATTGATTGAAGCTATAGTTGGATGATAATTAATAGTTGGAGCAGAATTTAAACTTTTATTCTTTTGACAATCAGGACACTTCCTAACTTGGTTCTCTGCATCAATTGTCATAGTTGGCCAATAATACCTTTGATGAAGTATTCTTTTAGCTAAAATTCTTGCAGAAGTGTGTCCTCCACAAATTCCTTCATGAACTTCAGCTAGAACATAAAAAATTTCTTGAGGACGAAGGCATTTCAACAGAGGCCAAGTATATGACCTTTTATATAATTGTCCCTCCTTCAGGATATACTTTGGAGCCCATATTCTAATTTTCTTTGCTAGGACTTTATCAATGGGAAGTGTTCCATCATTTAAATAAGAAACTATAGGAGCTCTCCAATCATTTCTTGAACATAACACTCCACTGAATAATAGATTTAGCTGTGATATCTTCTAGAGAATAATGAAACCTAGGAGTGTTTTCATTTGTACCCAATTTATATAACTCATCTGCATATGCATTTTCTCCTCTGGAAATATGCTCAAGAAAAAACTGATCAAATTGAGAAGCTAACTGTTTTACCTTCTCTAAATACTTCTCCATGCCTTTATCTTTAGCTTCAATTTGACCTGATACATGTCCTTAGATTACCTGATAATCAACTTTTACCATAAGTTTCCTGATACTTAATTGATTTGCCAAACGATGTCCTGATAATAAAGCTTCATATTTAGCCTCATTATTCGAAGGTTGAAATGCAAACATAACAGCGAATGGAATTTTTTCTCCTTTCGGGTGTATTAAAAGAAACCCTGCTCTTGCTTTATTTTTCTTGGTGGATCTATCTGTATGCATGATCCAAGTATCTGTATCAGGAAAATGAGAAATTTTTGTTTGAGCAGAAGTTTCCCTTGTGCATTCTGCAACAAAATCTGCAAGAGCTTGAGCTTTAATAGCTTTTCTTGGTTCAAAATGAATTTCATAACCTAATAATTGCAATGCCCATTTCATTGTCCTTCTTGATATTTTAGGTTTATGAAATACTTATCTGAGAGGAGCATTTGTCATTATTGTAATTGTATGACTTTGAAAATATGAACGAAATCTTCTAGCAGTTAAATCTACAGTATAAATCAACTTCTCCACTTTAGGATATTTTATTTCAACTCCATATAATAATTTGCTTACAGAAAAAAGGGAAGTTGTTTTCCCTCCCTTTCTCAACGTAAAACTGATCTCACAACTTTTATATTTTGTGCCCAGTAAAGCTGAAGAGGTTCTCCTTTTTGAGGAGTTAGAAGCAATGGAGGTTTAGCCAAAAAGGCTTTCAACTTTTCAAATGCTAACTGACATTCTAAAATCCACTCAAATTTATTAGGTTTTTTGAGAAGGCTGTAAAATTTTTCTCCCTTGTCAGCAAGCCTTGATATAAACCTTCCTACTGCTGCCATCTTGCCAATCAACTTCTAAACTTCTTTTACATTTTTATTAGGACTCATATTCATCAATGCTTGAATCTTATCTGGATTTGCCTCAATTCCCCTTGCAAATATCATATATCCAAGGAATTTTAATGATTTCACAGTGAAAGTGCACTTTTCAGGATTTAAATGCATGCCAGACAACTTCAATGTGTGAAATACATTTTTGATGTCATTAAGCAAAGTACAAGCTGTTCTGGATTTAATGATCATGTCATCAACATAAACTTCCATATTTCTCCCTGGAAAACCTAAGAGGGGGTGAATTAGGTTTTTTAAAACTTTTTCAAAGTTAAAACTTAAACCTTCTATTGAAAAAACTGCAAATTATTTGGTTTGGGGAATTTATCAAACACTTGATATGCAAAAATTTTACTTAATAGATTTTTCAAGAAATGGAAGGATAAATGCTAAGTTACTTCAAGATAAAGGAATTTGCAGTAGGGTTTTTCAAGAAGAATTATCAAACGTAGTGAATGGTGAATGAAAATTTGCTTGAAGAAGTATATATAAATATATTCGTTGGAGAAATTCGAACAGTCGAAAGTTACAACTTTATGGGGGAAGCAAAATATTTTGAAGACTTTGAAAAGTCGTGGCTCAATGATTATTTAAATATTTTAAAACATATATTTGCCTCTCAAAAATCCTGATGGATTCAAAACCTAATCGGGTGGAGAAACCTGATAAGAATAGTAAACCTAATTAGGTTAAGAAACTCGATAGGGTCAAAAACCTGATAGAGTCAAGAAACCTGATGGATTTATGAACCTAAATGAATTTTCTAATTAATTCAGGGGCTGTTACAACATATTAATTGATGATTAATAACTTGATTAATTACTTGATTCATTTCTTCAAAGGTTATTGGAATTTAATAAGTAACGGTTGGGGAATTTAATAACATATTTAAGTATTGACAGTTATTACTGTTAACATAGAGCATGAAGTCGGGAAACGTCAAAGGAGACATATTGACTTCATTAACGAACTACGTGAGTTTTGATTTTTCTTAAGGGAAAGGAAGATATGTAGGCGGCATAGATTTACTTCAAGCCATACACATATCCAGATTTTTGCTCTAAAAGCAAAAGAATCTCTTCGGGTTTTGTTCAGTCCAAATTCTGTATCATCACTTCTAATACTAGATGATGTTTGGGCAGCTGTCAACTTGATAGCGATTGGAATTCCTCATGGAGTGGAGGGCAAGAAGTGTAAGATTATGGTAACTAGTCGACAGAGAAACATTTCCAGCATCATGGGTTTCCCGAAGAGAAAGGAAATTCCAGTGAAACTCTTTATCAGAAGAAGCATCCTGGGATTTGTTTAGAATGAATGCAGAGTTGGGCGTTTAAATTGTGTCTGATCTAGATGTTATTTCCATGGAAGTGGCTAGGGAATATGGAGGTGTGCCACTGGCAGTTGTAACAGTTGGGAAGGCTTTGTTAATGAAAGATCAAGAAGTGTGGAAGGCTGCCCTTCAGTAACTAAGAAGTCCAAATAGTTAAACATTAATGATGTAGAGAAAGATGTTTTCTCATGCATTAAGTTGAGCGAGTATCTGTCAAGTGACG
Organism: Echites panduratus; assembly: GCA_035221335.1. Lineage (NCBI taxonomy): Eukaryota > Viridiplantae > Streptophyta > Magnoliopsida > Gentianales > Apocynaceae > Echites > Echites panduratus. The sequence continues at coordinate 14,571 of JAWZTD010027255.1, forward strand.
AAACTAAAGCATGCCTATTACTTTGGTTTTTGTTCCCCGAAGATCACAATATAGAAATTGAAGATATAGTTAGACATGGAGTGGGAAAAGGGTTGTTCGAAGAGGAAGACACTATGGAAGAAGCAAGAACGGGTATTAGATGGATAATGAGAAGTCTCAAAGACTCTTGCTTGTTGCTTGACAGTGGTAAAGATGGATGTGTGAAAATGCATGATGTGGCGACTTTGCAATATCAATTGCATCTGAGGAGGGGAATGGCTTCATAGTAAAATCAGGTCTTGGGTTGAAGAAGTGGCCTAATTCAAACATAGTCCAACAAAAGGTGATCATTTCATTAATGGCTAACCATATTTGTGCACTTCTTGATGAACATCTATTGTTTCCAATACTGGAAATGCTGTTGTTGGGTGAGAATGATGGCCCTGAGGAAATAGCTGAGAGGTTTTTTGAAGGCATGACAATGCTACAGGAGTTAGATCGAAATGAAAGGATTGGTGTTCGATCTCTAAGGCATTATTTTGGAGCCTCTTCAAGGATTCCAAAACCTACCAATTCCTTAAGACTTCGTCCATCATTTGAAGCCTTGCTGCGTCTTCGGACTCTGTATTTAGAGCACTGCAACTTAGATAACATTCAGGCCCTTGGAAAGTTGAAAAAACTTGTGTTCAAGTTTACTTCAGGACTGCAGAATGTTCTCTACATTTTGTTTATGTTTGCTAAAGTTTCCTTTATTCCTATTTGGTTTCTTTTGTTCTGTCATGGGTTAATGGTTGACCCTTAATCCTTGCTTCCAGACTTTATTTCTGTCATGTTTTCAGCCCTGATTTCTGTCATACTTTCAGCCACGTTTTCAACCAAAGTTGTCATGCCTTTCTAGTATAAATATGGCAGCGAATGGATCAATATATGTATCTTGAAAACTGAAATATTAAGTTATCTTTGTCCTCTGCCTACTCTCCTTAGTTCTAAAATTCCTACAATTGGTATCAGAGCATTGCTTCTTAAGGGACCTATGGATTCTGAAACATCCTTTTCCCATCTTGCACCACCAGTCTTCAATGGGGAGAACTACCAACATTGGGCAGTTCGAATGGAAGCATATCTTGAAGCTCTTGACCTCTGGGAATCAATTGATGAGGATTATGAGGTTCCTGAATTGCCTAACAATCCTACTGTAGCTCAAATGAAGCTGCACAAGGAGAAAAAAATGAAGAAGTCAAAGGCCAAAGCAAGTCTTTTTGCTGCTGTGTCTACAACCATATTCACAAGGGTGATGACACTAAAATCAGCAAAAGAGGTTTGGGATTACCTCAAGGATGAATATGCAGGAAATGAAAGAATTCGAGGTATGCAGGTGATGAACTTAATCAGAGAATTTGAGATGCAGAAAATGAAGGACTCTGAAACAATCAAAGAGTACTCTGACAGGCTGCTCAACATTATCAACAGAGTAAGGTTGCTCGGTTCAGAATTTTCTGATGC
>JAWZTD010027266.1:1830-16049 GCA_035221335.1 Echites panduratus
CTTCTTTGTTGGAAGAGTAATTCTACTATTAAACTCCACTTGTTTTGAAACTTCATCTGTCTGTTCAACTGTCACATTTTTTTAACAAAGTAGACTCATTGAAGGTAACATCCCTACTGAAGACTATTTTCTTTATTTCTGGACACCAAAGGCAATATTCCTTCACATAGGAAGTAATTCCTATAAATATTGCTTCCTTAGCCCTCAGATCTAATTTTGATTACTAGACATGATAGTATGCTGTGGAACCAAACACACATAAGGAATCATAATCTGTAGCAGGTGTTCTTAACCATTTCTCTAATGGCAGCATATTGTAGGCTGTTGACAAGATGGCATATGTACGTCACTGCCTCAGCCTAAAATTTTTTGCCCAATAAAGCATTGGACAATATACACCTGGCTTCCTCTAGCAAAGTCCGATTATACAACATACACCTGACTTTCTCTAGCAAAGTCCAATTCATACATTCTTCCACTCTATTTTGTTATGGTGTATTTCTCAGTGTGAAGTGTCCCATTATGGCTTCTTCTTCGCATAGTTTCATAAATGGATCACCTCTATATTCTCCATCATTATTGGTATGGAGACACTTGATCTTTTTATTGGTTTAAGTCTCCATCATATTTTTCCATTTAAGGAAAATTCAAAGCACTTCATCCTTGATTTTCATAGCATACACCCAAACTGTGCTGGAAAAATCATCAACAAATATAACATAATAGTGTTTTTCTCAAAATAAAGCTGTCTTGAAGGGCCACATATGTCAGAATGAATATAATCCAAAATACCCTTGATATCATAGATTGTAATACCAAATTTTACCCTTATCTGTTTCCTTTGACATAATGCTCACATAAGTCTAATTTGCAAGTCTTCACTCCTTCCAACAATCCTTGATTGAATAGAAGTTTCAAGTAATTTTCACTAGCATGTCCCAATCATGTATGCCATAACCTGGTAACTTCTAATTCTTCATCATCTTTAGAAACTACTATTGTTGTCTCAATAATTGTACGACCTTGATAGGAGTACAAATTATTAAATTTCATAATTCCCTTGATTACCATGAGTACACTAGAAATGACCTTCATGACTCAATTTTTTTTATTATCACTTTAAACCCCTTTGATTCTAGGGTTCCAACAAAAAAGAGATTTTTCTTTAAATCAGATATATATATCAAACATCAGTCAAAGTTCTGATTATTCCATTTTGATTCCTCAAATGAATTGAACTAATATAATATGTTGTAAATGAGATATCATTTGCTATGTACATAAATCTATATTCTAGTTCTCTGAATTTAGAAAACCAATCATGATTGGGATGACTACATCCCTAAAGTAGTCAAATAGAAGAGCTATTTGATAGCAACATAGCAAATGAAAGGTCTTCATCTTCATATTCAACAATATTTGATGCAACTTTGTCTTTCTTACGTTTCTTTGTTAGTTTTGGACAATCATTCCTCCAATGTAAATAATCATGACAAAAGGCACACTTATCTTTTGTTGGTCTGGATCTTGACTTGGATCTCCCTTTCTTCCCTTTGTTTTGACTTTGTGAATGACTTTTGATTACCAAAACTTCTATTTCTCCGCTTGTATTACCTTATTTATTTTCTCTTCTGAAGTCATAACTATACAAGGCAATAGACACCCTTTTCATGGCGACCTTCCCATGAAGTAGCTCTTCGAGAAGAACCCAACAGCATCAAAGTCAAATCTTCATCATTGAAAATCTCATCCATATTCATCAAATCAGTAACCAACCGATTAAAATTGGTGATGTGAGCATTCATAGTGGCTTATTTTGACTATTTTTCTTTGAAAACTTCCCCTCCAATACATTCCACAATTTATTTGCAGAATTTTCCTTTGATAATTCATATATGTGATCTCTAGAAAGATATGATCGAATTGTATCACATGCTAAATGATTTGACTTTTTCCAACCATAGAGCATACTAAGAACATTCACTCTAATACCAATTATTGAGGAAGCTCAGGCAATTTCAAATAATGTGAAACTTATTATACTAAAAAATCACACTAGAAAATTTCCAAATAAGAGATCCGGATCACAACTCAACCAATTAAGTACCAAGTATTTCATCAGACAGAATTCTCACTAGTAATTTAATAGTTATATAAATCTCAATAACTATACCCAACAAATAAAACAAAATAATAATTATTAAAGAGACAAAATAAAAGATGCCAAAATTTAACAAGTTTCAGCCAATTATGCGTACGTCCTCAAACATCACCAAATTAATATGACAATACAGGTGAAATATTATAAAGAAAGGAAGAAGATACAAAAATGTCTGTGGAGAAATAGACAACTTGTTTTTATATTTGGTGTTTTTGGTGTAGTTATATACAAAGGGGAGGTCTCCATTTCTGCCTCTGTGAGATAGAGATATTGCCACCAATCCACATAATTTCAATAATCTTTTTCTTTCCCCTCATGTTTTTTAACCCCCATCCCTTCCATCCCTATACTTGAAAATCAACAGTCGCACCAAACGTACTCTGATCACATCTCTAACTCAAGACCTCATAGCTCAAAGTGTTATTACTTACCACTAATCTGACAACATTTGACTCTTTCCCCTTTTTTGATTACTAAGAATTCAAGAAATTATAGAAAAAGAAAAGAATCAATTTCTTTTTACCTCAAGAGTACTCATTCGAGGCTCAAGTTCTTCATCATCATTCCCTATTTTGTTTGAAACACAAATAAAAATACTTAATACAAAAAAGAAATGATCGAATGAATCAAGATAAAAAATGCTAAAAGAATTAAACCTTGTGATATTTTCCAGACGATCATCGGAACCCATTTGCCAGCATATGAATCTCCGGCAATGTAAAGCCGATTCTTTATGAAATTTGGATGCCTCAATAGCCACTGCATGCAAAAGTCGAATTATTTTCTTTTATTTTTTTCAAGTAATTTGACATTTAATTATAAGAATTAGAAGAAAAAATTAAGCAGCTAATTAATCACCTGTCGAAGAAAAGAATAAATGTCTTCTGCTGTTTCTGGGTCTGAGGAATGGAATTTTTCTGAAGTTGTTGCATACGAAAATCCAGTGCCCACTGGTGCATCCAAAAATATTATGCTGGCAACCTGAAAAGTATATCTTTTAATGGAGATGATGATACGTAATACATTTTCATATAAAAAGAGGTGGAAAATGCAGAAATAACCCTTCAAAAATTAATATCAAAGAACATGATGATTCTTTGAAGGAAAATGGTTGAATTTAGTCCCCAAAACATTTACATTTGATGATTTTGATTGTTGGTTTTCAAAATATTTACATTTTGATCCATGAAATATTTTATTTACTTTTTTTTGGTCCTCGAAATTTTAATCTTGATCCTGTTTTACAATTATTCAGTAAAAAATATTGCAAATTCAACCTGTTTTTTCTTCCATTACAATCTTGCACTAGTTTTTTGTCCACCATTTCTCATCCCCAATAATTATAGGTAAAAATATAGTCATAATAATGAACTAAAATCATCTGACACGGAAAGCATAATAATATTCAAAATAGTGTAAGAAGTATACAAACAATCCATAATAGAAGACCTAAACCATATAATTATCCATCATTTCTAATCGCCAATTAATAGAAGTATTCAATCACAACCGCATATAAGAACTATATGACACAATGAGTATATAAAATAGTGATGTTGCACAGAAAGAACCAATGGAGCAAAGTCCACGGGAGGGTGGTTGTGGTCCCTGTAGATTATACGAGAAAGGAGATTCTCTCCCGAGATAACTCCGAAGCTCAAGTTAGCAATTCTCTATATTGCAGCTAACCAGGAAGGAAAAGATATATATATATATATCCTACCTCCGTCATCTGAACTGATCTCTGTATTTATAGGGAGATAGGATGGCATTATGGTTATTTTATGGCCTGAGATGATTGCTCTTTTATCTAGACTATAGCATCTATGCTAGCGAGTCTTATCTGGGGAAGATAGGGCGGCCGTTGTACTTTTCGTTGGCCATCATATTACCTTCATACTAGCGCATTTAATAATGACCATACGTATGTTTATTTTTTGAGTACTTGCCCCGACAGCTACTCCCGGACTTTCTTAACCTTAGCGAACAAGATTCCTTCCCCTAGCCAATAGCTCTTCATGCGGGGTGAGATACTCTAGGTTGGATTGACTCGCCTCATCATTGATTTACTTAGTCGGACTAGGCATAACTCTGTTGGGCCCTTCTTGCGAATAGGCCCAAGCGAACAACCCCCTCTCAATAGCCCCAAGGTGTATTTCGGCAATAGAGCAACGAGATACAGCCACTATGCGCCTGCTCACTTTTCCTACTTGTCTTGTCTATCGTTAGTGGGATTCCATCGCATTAAATGTTTAGCAGACCAAGGTGAATTCTCATTGGCTGGTCTCCTCAAATACTGAGAGCACAACGATTTTTCTTGGGATCTGTAATCTTCGTTTAGAATTCCTCAGACCTTCTATAAAAAATGCGGGAGAGAACAGTCTTCACTTATACTTCTGGTTTTCAAATCTTCGATCGGCGCATCCTTCAGAGCTGTTTTTGTTCAGAAATCCATTTCCTTTTCTCGGCATTTGGAAGTAGTCATACACCGATCCTCGAGACTCTGGTGGTTTTGTTTTTTAGAAAATTACGATTCGCCTTCCTTTCAAATATTTCATTTTGTTTTCTTTTCTCTGACCCTTCCCTTGGAGAAATCTTGCGAACTTGGTATAGGGTCTCGCAAGCTAGCCTTTAGGCTCCTTGATCTGAGGATTTACGAAAGGACTCCCTCGGGGCTTCTTTGGAAATCAGTTTGGGGTTTACAAGCTTTCATTGTCCATAAGGGTTCCGATACAAACTAGTCTTGAGGGAAGGTCCCATTGACGAGTTATTGATTTAGCAAGATTTGATACTTGAGCCCGCCACCCCTAGGATAGAGTTGCGAGATAGCGACCTTCTAAGGTTCTATTTGCAAGAAACGAAAATTCATGATATTGTGCGATAAAGTGAGATGGTCAATCAATCTACCTCTGGTGAAGTCGTGCTTACTGTAAAGAACAAGTTATCTGAGGAAAAGATGGGCGAGTTACTGCAACGATTTCAAATAAATACCGACGAATATCGTGGCCTTCACTGTGCCCAGTTAGCCTTTGAGTCGCATGATGACTAGGCTATTGTCTCTGCTGACCAATTGGAGAGTGGGTTACGCTTTCCAATCGACCCCTTTATCCTTGAAGTGATGGCTTCTTGCGAAGTGACTATGTCCCAAGTCCATCACAACACAATTTAGGCATTAACATCCTTTATCACGATCTGCCAGAAGATGGGCTTTGAACCGACCCTGAGTGTCTTCAACTTGTATTTCTCCGTCACTCGGGGAAGCATCCTTAGCATTCGTAGTCTTGCCCAAGCTCCCAAATTGATTGACCAATTTCGGTCCAAAGTTCATAATTGGCACGAGTATTACTTCCTTTTAGAGAAGAAATGTGGGTGGCCCTTTAGCTTGATTAGGCAGCCGACTGTTACTGGGTTGTTAGGCTGGTGAACTGGGCATTGTTTAGGAACGTCTCAGGTTCAAGTGTCCAAAAGTTCTGTTTTTATGTGGCCTCCTTGAAGCTTAGGGACTTTTCCTTGTGCGGGATAGGCTCCGTTGCAGGAGTGGTGTCCAAAGAGCAACTATGTCACCTCCTCCGCCAACTTAGGAGTGGGTCGTCCATCGATCGGGGTGCTTTGGCTCCACATGCCCCTATTCTCATTGGGCGAGATGTACTCCTCTTGCCAATGGTAATTCTTCGCAAAGGCTTCGGCTTCCTTGGTCTTCCTTATTATTAACTTCCCCTCCTTTTAATCTGCAGAGATTGTGTCGGTCAAGAGGATGTTGGAGCTGTTCGAATCCAACCGTAGGACCGTTCAGACGCAATTGGTAGGTGTAAGCAACAGGCTTCCCCCGCGACATGTTATGGATGCGAGTACGCGCGAGGGGCCAGCAATCCTTGCTCCTTCTCGTCCACTCCCTATTAAAGACGAGCTGGCTGGTCGAGAAGATGCCCTAATGATGGGACCATCCCAGAAGCACAAGGGCGATGTTGTTGTTTCTCCCCCTTCTAAGCGGGCTAATCAAGTGAGGTCTTCAGAAGGTCTTGTAGCAGATCGGACGGCACTTCTGCAATTTTGCCATCCCGTGGAGATGCACCCATGATCATCATTAAGGAGGCCGCGGATTGAGTGGAGCCCGCCAAGCCCGACCATGAGGGTGTCCCGGGGTCATCCATTCGGGCTCATTACTTGCCATCTGATTATCATAATCCGCCTAAGGGCAAGACTATTCCCCCTTGGGAGTTTGACGATTTTCAGTTTTCGATTAGTCCCTCTAGGATTCGATACTTGAAGCATGCTCTTCACTGTCCGGTTTCTGACAAGTTAGACTTCACCGATCTTGGGGTGGAGAAATATCTTGGTAAGGACATGCTGGTCAGGGCGAGCAATTCTGAATCTCGCCGAAAGTGCGAGGACTATGCCTGCAGTCGAACCGTAGATCATCTGGGTGCACACCTGTTAGAGGTACGGTTCTTATCCTGCTATGATGTCATTCTTTTAGTTCTCAATTTAATCTCTATCAAAAATTGTAGGTGAGCTCATTGTTGCTTCATCTTGAAGAGCTGGGCAGGCGGGATGAGGCTGAGGTTGATCGTTTATCTCAAGAGGTGGAGAGGATATCCGGCATAAAGGAGGCGAGCTCTAACTTGAAAAAGAAATACAAGGGTTTGAAGAAAGAGCTCGCCGAAGCTTTGAAGGACAAGGAAGAGCTGTCAGAGCAAGTTTCTACTTCCTTGGCTATCAAGGAAGTCGTTGAGAATGAGGCCAATGAAGCGAAAGAGAAGATATCGTGCCTTCTAGGAGAGCTCGAACGAGTTGAAGAAGACTTGCTCCGAGAGGGATAAGTTGATTAGTAGCTTATTCGATTATGTTTCAGAGATGGAGACCTTGCAGGCTCAAAATAGGAAATTGCAGGAGCTGTAGGTTCGCTTGGAGTCGGTTGACTATCAGCAGGAGATTGCTGAGCAAGCTAAGGTGGACTACAAATCTTCCGATGAATATAAGATGGACGTTGCCCAGGAGCGTGTCTGGGCACCGGTCGGAACCTAACGACACTTGGTGCCCGACGAATCTCGCATTGCCACAAAACAATGCTTCGCCTCACGATGTGCTGTAGTTAACGGTAACGCGTCTGCCTTGGCATGGTGTAGCACTTGGTGCTCACCCTCCATTGGTACTTTCTGTGCAATATCAGATTGGTTCCTTTATAGGGAAAGTCTTTTAATGTTAGTAATAATGCGCTAGGCTATCCTTACCCCAATGGCACCACACTTCTCTGAATAGTTAGAGAGGGTCAGGAAAAAGGAAGAAGGTAGTACAAGAAAGATCAAAGCAATCGTTCCTCCCTATCGACGATGACCAACCCGAAGATATTCATAGGGATGAACCTATCACACAGGCCATCATCCACAGGCAAGAGCATAACTTCCCAGCTAGGGTCTCAACTAAGCAGAGACTAGGGCCTTCGGGAGCTAGCGCCTCTGGGGTGAATTACTTGAGGAGAACCTTTAACTTCAACATTTTGCTGAGGGAAGAAAAACCTCCATCTGATGACCCCTCAAGAGTGAAAAAGTTGGAAGAAGAATTGCAAATGGCCAATGAAAGAAATCAGGTAATGATGGAATGGGCAAAACTCAATCAAATGATGGCCATGATAGGTCATACCTTGCCACCGCCAATATCGATACTGGCTCATTCTACGCCAACGTCCGGAAACATCCCCTCTGAAACAAGGACGTGTCTGGAAAGTCACGATAATCGGGACCCGGGTAAGAGAGAAGCAACAAAACCAAGGACAAGTTAGGTGCAAACGAGCAAAACAAAGCCTCAAACCTCAAAAAGTGAAGTGGGCGAATCTGGGGAGCCTGCAAGGGGTTATGGCAAAAGAAAAGACCATGAAAAACCTCATGTATCGAGAATCAAAAGAGCAAGGACCCCCGAAAGGAAAAGATCGAGAAGCAGATCCAAATCACCCAGAAATTGGCTAATCACCAAGTCATCTTTCACGAGATGAATCAGGAATGCACCTCCTAACCCCAAATTTAAACTACCCGCTCTCCCTTTGTACACAGGAAAGGGAAGAGCCCAAGATCATTTGTGCAGAAACCAGCATGCGATGGGATTGATCACTAACGATGAAGCAGTTAAGTGCAAGGCTTTTGCAAGCACCCTGGGAGACAAGGCAACTATATGGTTCACTAATTTAAAACCTGGATCTATCAACAGCTGGGTCACCTTGGAAAAAGAATTCCTTGCTAGGTTCGGGATCGCATGAACATTGGCAAAGAACCAAGGAGATCTCTTCAATATCAAACAAAACCCAGGAGAAAACCTGGAGGCGTATATTGAAAAATTCAAGAAAGTCTATGATGATATTGATGGGGTGGCCATAGAGGTAGCCCTCCATTCCTTTATCCATGGGACTACATCGACTTACTTAAAAACGGATTTAAACATCACACTGCCCAGGTCAATTGTAGAGATGTTCGAAGTTGCAAGAAAATTAGTAGTGTCCCAAGGAGTATCCTGCCATTTCTTGGAGAAGGGGGCAAGCTCGCCCAGGCGAGATACTCGGGAAGGGAAAAATAGGATGAGAAAAATAGAAACCTTTACTCCTTTGAGTGTCCCAAGAGCAGAGTTAATCTCTGTGCCAAAGGAAAGATTCGAAGTAGACAGAAGGGATCCAGGAGAGTACTGCGCCTTCCACAGGGATCATGGCTACTCGACCGAACAGTGCTTACAATTAAAGATAGCTATTGGAAGATTGTTGAAAAGATGGCACTTACAAGAATTTAAGGCTGGAGCTCCTCAGCTAAATGGGCAAACAGAAAGAGAAGAACGGGTTATCAATATGATCACCGGGCTAATCCCATCCAACACTCAACTCCAGAGACAACTTTATTCACTAAATCAAGTTTTCTCTCTCGCGGAGACCATTGAAAAACGGGAGGTCATCTCTTTTAGAAAAGATGATCTTACACCCACCATGGCTACCAGGTCCCACCCACTGAGTGTTGACGCAGCCTTCGTAATAGAGAATATGGATCCCTGGAAAGTAAAAAGAATCCTAATAGACACGGCGTGAGCAAGGACATTATATACTATTCCTACTTTAAGGAAATGAGAATACCTGATTCCTACCTAGCCCCGCATGAAGCGACTTTGGAGGGGTTCACCAGCCACAAGGTACCGGTCAAGAGGAGTATCGACATAAAGGACCGATTAGGAGCTGGTACCAACAGCAGAACAGAAATGGTAAACTTCCTCGTAATGGATTTAAATTCCTCTTATAATGCTATTTTTGGAGTAACCTCCCAGGCAACGTTTGGGATGATCTCGTCTATCCCACAATAAAGGGCTAAGATCCTATCCTGCAGACGCATCATCACTATCGAGAGCAGCCCAAAAGATGTGTTGCGATAGCAAATGGCCTTAAAAAAGAGAAAGAGGGGCGATACCTCACCAGACGCGGAACCCATGGCGATATGCTCTATCAAAGAAGCTCGAAGCGGTCTCCTAAGAGAGGAGGGCATGTTGACAGAAGTCGAAGTCAATCTCGCCTACCCTGAACAAAAAATTAAAATTAGGGTCTCCCTTCGGGAGGATGAGAAACAAGCCCTCATACGATTCCTAAAAGAATACATGAACACATTTGCTTGGGAAGTGAATCAAATGCTGGGGATTAGTGAAGAAATAATGGTTCATCACCTCAACATCAACCTATGTTCAAAATTTATTCAACAAAAGCAGCGAAGGTTCGGGACAGAAAAGGAGGTCGCCATGCGAGAAGAGACCATGAAATTAATTAAGGCAGGATTCATCAGAGAGGTCAAATATCCTACTTGGTAATGGTCAAAAAGGCAACAGGAAAATGAAGAATGTGCATGGATTTCATAGACCTCAACAAGGCTTGCACGAAAGATTATTATCCCCTCCCCAGGATAAACTCCTTGGTGGATTCCACCACTGGATATGAGACATTCAATTTCTTGGACGCCTTTTCACAAGATCAAAAGATAATGCTTAAGCATGAAGACCAGATCCATACCTCCTTTCGAGCTGGGGGAGGAATATATTGCTACAACGTCATGCCGTTCGGATTAAGGAATGCACGGGCAACCTATCAGAGGTTAGTAAACCTAATATTTCGAACCCAACTGGGAAGGAATGCGGAAGCTTATGTGGACGACATGGTTGTCAAGTCTTGAAAAAAGGGTGCCATTTGGAAGACTTATGGGAGACGTTTGACAACTTTAAACAAATACAATATGAAGTTGAATCCTGCCAAGTGCACCTTTGGAGTGGAATCTGGGAAATTCTTGGGCTTCATGGTTATTGCTTATAGGAAGCTCAATGCTTATTTTGATTGTCACACGATAAACGTTTATACAAATGAACCAATAAGACAAATCTTTCACAAACCCGACACGACCGGAAGAATGCTAAAATGGTCCATACAACTCAACGCATATGATGTAAATTTTATTCCAAGAAAAGCGATCAAAGGACAGGCCCTCTCCGACTTCATGGTTGAAATGATAACCAAACAGGAGGATGCCATTTCCCCCCGACCGAGTGATCCTTGCGAAAGGGACAACCCAAAAAATCTGTGGACCATGTCAGTAGATAGAGCCTCAAATCAAGAGGGCAGGGGAGCTGGAATTGTCCTAAGCTCACCTGATGATAAAATTATCCTAGAAAAAGGAATAAAATTCACCTTCGAAGTGACCAATAACAATATCAAATATGAGGCCCTTATGTCGGGCATGCGTTGGGCAAATCTGTTAGGGATCCGAAAGATAATCTTCAAGAGCGATTCACAGATAGTAGACAAACAGGTTAGCGAAGAATTTCAAGCAAAAGATATTCTAAAAGATTACTGCTATCAAGCATTACGGGAGAAGGCAAAGTTTGAATATTTCGATCTAATTAAGGTGCCCAGGAATGAAAATGAGCGAGCAGATGGAATTTCCAAATCTCCTGACTATCTCGCCAACTGGAATAGTGGGCAAGATCATGATCGAAGAAAGTTTGATACCAAGCGTCCTGCCTCTTAGAGAAATGAGCGAACAGATTTCAATGATCGGCAATGAAACTGATTGGGTACGAGAAATGGAGGATTTTTTGAAGCATGGGAAGTCGCTGAAAAAACGAGAAGAAGTCCTCACACTCAAAAAGAGGGCGGCGAGATACACACTCGAAGATGGTATCTTGTATCAGCGCTCATTCTCTAAACCTTTACTAAGATGCATTCCACCGCACTTAGTCGCACCGCTCATGAAAGAAGTTCACGAAGGAGTGTGCAGCGGTCATCCGGGGGCCAGGCCAATGGCTGATAGAATAATCCACTTAGGATATTACTGGCCATCATTAAGGCGAGATGTTAAAGAATACGCAAAGAAATGCACAAGATGCCAAGAATACGGAAGCATCCCCCGACTACCTGCAATCCACACCAATAATCTCATCATGGCCATTTAATATGTGGGGAATGAATCTGATGGGGTCGTTCCCCAAGGCAAGTGGGGGTAGAAGATTTTTGGTAGTAGCTGTAGACTGTTTCTCTAAACGGATAGAGGCGAAGACATTAGTAAACCCGATGGAGGAAAACGTGTTGAACTTCTTCCACGACCAAGTGCTATGTAGATATGGTGTTCCAAGAGCAATCGTAACAGATCATGGTACCTAATTCTCATCCAAGTTCACCTCTAAATGCCAACGACAAGGGATTAAACATTAGAAATCATCAATGGCACACCCCTAAGGAATAGGACAAGCCGAATCCGCCAACAAGTTGATAATAAATGCACTGAAAAAGAGTTTGGGTGGAATGAAAGGAAAATGGGCCGATGATTTACACCCCGTCCTTTAGTCCATTCATAGAAAGTCTCTTTTCGCTAGTATACGGATCAGAAGCCGTGGCACCCACAGAAGTGGCACTTCCGATATACTAGCAAAAAGGGACTTTCTATAAATAGTATCCAAAATAGTACCCAAAAAAAGCATATAAAAGAAGACAGAATAAAGCAAAGCATATGACCATGTAGCTGAAAAATATATTTGAGGACCAAAAAGTTAATAGAAAGATTTTAGAGACCCAAATAAACAAAGATAAGGGACTAAAAGATTTTCGGGGACCAAACAGCCAAAGGTAAATATTTTAAGGACCAAAAAACATTAAAACAAAAATTTAAGCACAAAAATCATTAAAAGTAAATATTTTTAGAAACTAAATTCAACAATTTTCGTACTTTAGATGAAGAACTTGATTAGAATTTACGACAAAAAAAAATTAATCAACTTAAGATTTTGGGCTAATAGTACATTTGATCCCTAGTATTTAGGCTAAATAATAGTTTGATCTCAAATATTTTTTTCAATAATTATGGTTCTCATCATATGACGACCATCTGTGTTGGACTAAACTGTCATTATGTGGCAAGTTATAGTACGAAACTGGTCACGTGACCGATACATTACCATTTTAAAAGGATGAAATGTCAATTCAAACTTTCCTGTCGAAAATCCAACCCCTAATATTAAGAAAAGAAAAATCTAATTACCTTTGATTAATGTATATAACGAATTAATCCAAAATATCAAATCTAATTATTATAATCAGTGTTTTATTTATTGGACCAAACCAGTTGAACTGGGAACTTGTCCCTAAATGGTTATGTTAAAGCCTAAAAATCGAATATGCTTAAAAACGTGTAATAAATTTTTCTAAAATTTCCCCTTAATTCTATCATAAATCACTCAATTTTCTTTTCTAATTCCCTAATTTCCATGTAGCCAAGAACAGATATTCTCTAATCTTCACTGATCACCAAGAATAAATTTTCTTGACATTAGAAAGAAGAATATCATATAAATAACCTAAACAAGTAATAATTTAAAAGACTAATTTACCCTTAATGAATAAATAACAAAATAACTTAATAAATCATACAATATTTTGTTATATTTTAACATATAAAATAAATATTTTTAATTATTAAATTAATCGATTCAATTGTAGTTAAATCATGAACCAATAATTTTTTCGATTCGATGATTGATCCAATTCTGAAAACATTAACCTGAATATCTAAATTGAATCACAATAAAAATATAACTATAAATTTGAAAGTAAAAATTAACATTTGTGCCCTTTAAAATTTTGATACAGAATGATAATTTAAATCAAAACAGATTATCATAATATGATAAGTAACTATTTGATTCAAAAAACACATTTAAAATCAAACTATTTTATGAATAAGCTAAAAGCACTAAGATTTTTTTTAATAATATCCGAGGATAATTTGCATTTTGTGAAGAAGAATGTTTCGATTTGCCTCACCTGTGTCCATGAATATGGATTCAAAAGAAATGACGGCAGAGTCCCATCAAATGCTTCGAAATTGAATTTCAACGGTCCTGTATATATATAATCAATGATTCCTATCAGGAATGGTGTTTTGAATTTAGTTCGCCTAACTAATTATAAGTCAATTTTAAATTTAGATTGTGAACTCAAATAATTTTTTTATCAAAAAATGGAAAATAAATAAAAAAAATAAGTGTATGCATATTTTATTTAGAAATATAAAAGATTAAAAAAAAATTAAAGACCTATAACCCATTTTGGATATATATATATATATATATATATTTATATAATCAGTGATTCCTTTCAAATGCACACATGGCTTTTTTTTCAAATGTAGACATGTCCACCTAACACTCAATTAACCACTACCCATTAAAATACATGATTACCAAATTAATTTAGTAATTATCAGATTTTTTTCATTTTAAGTTAATATAGATATTTTTTACTCCGTCCCTCTACGTTGATTACTTTATTTTGACTTTTTTTAAATGAAATATCTTATTTTTAAAAATAAATAAAATTTTAATATTAAAATAAGCCATTCATTTCTTGTGGCGGGTGGAAATTACGTAGCATAAGACAAGGCAAGATCGGCAAGAAAGAAGTAAAACTGACCGATTTCATAAATGAGGCCGGAGAAAGCGGAGCATCCTGGGCCGCCGGTGAGCCAAAGCAGAAGAGGGTCCTTCTCAGGATCTCCCTCTG
>JAWZTD010027419.1:0-15994 GCA_035221335.1 Echites panduratus
TTTTTTTCTTTTCTTTTAAACTATCATTACTTATATTTAAAAATTTTAGTGGTAATTGAAATGATGTGCAAAAATGTTCTCCTTTTTCAAAAGCCTACTTTGCTTTTATGATACTATTTAAGAGAGTAATAGGGTTTATAGCTTAAACTAAGGTCGTTCCAATAAAGAGGTTGACGTGTATTATTATCATGAGAGCATAATAGGGTTTAATGAGAAGCTAAGAAGGATTAGATCACTATATTTGTAACCCAAATGAGACTAATTAATCGAGTTTAATTATGCCTGTAAATTTTAACTTCTACTCAAATGAGATGATGCTTAATTTAGAACTCTTTCAACACGATGCTAAGTGTCAATAGACAAGAGTCGAAAACTTGAAATTAATCTTGTATTATTATTATTATTATTATTAAATCTAGACATCAATGAAAATAATCTTGATTTAACCTAGAATATGTTCTTAAAATTTGATTGTAAATAACGAACTCTTTAATTGATGACTTTTCTTACTGCATTCATTATTGTTTTATGATATATACTATCCTATTGCATGGAGAATATTTTGTTTCTCCAGCAACCGTATGCTCAAATGTGTCCGCATATTCATCAGAACAATTCCATGTCTGATCTTGGAAATTTTGACCTATTAAAATCCGGAGAAGAACATATCATCAAAATAATTCCTCCTTCGATTATTTTATTTTGACTTGATGAAAAATTATAAGATACATTTGAATTATAGTAAACATCATAATGTTATCTTTTTCATTAATATAATTAATTATAGGATCTTTGTATGTGATAGTCCATCCCATATCGGAAATATGTATGATTACAGATGTATTCATAAAAAAGGAACTAAATACCTATAGTCAACTTGAAATATTTATGTTGGTATAGCGAAGATAGTTTGCCAAGTACTTACCTATATATGCTGTCAAACCCATGGTCGCCTACTAATCAATTTTAAATATTTTCTATATTTTTGGGTTATATTCTGATAATTTTAGGTGGGAAAAAACCAAAAAAAAAATGTAAAAGTGATATTTAGGAGAATAAATGAGAGTTAATCCGATATTGAACTTGAGACACTAATCTAGTGTATCAACTTTTTTACCACTAAGACAAGATATATCAATTGCTTGAAAAACAATTTGGCATATATGATGGAGCGTACATATATATTCAATAGCCTTAAAAAGTTACTTCTTGTGAAATCCTCAAAAATTAAATCGAGTATAATAGTCAAGAAAAAAAAAACTTAAAACAGAATAGTGGTAAGTTTCTCTCTAAAATTTTAGCCTTTTTTGGCTATGGCTCCTAAAGGTTTTTTTTTTTGCCATTTTTTAATCCCTAAAATATTTATGAGTTGTGTTTTATGATTCTTTTAAATTAAAAGGTATTTTTATCTATTAACTTACTTTAGTCATAAATCTACTCTCCCACCCCCATCCCAGATCTGGTAGATCGAACTCATCTTGATGGTGATCTACTCCAAGCTTACCGCACTGGCTTCTTTCCTCCACTAGATCCAACACCTAAACCTCCATCAACTAGATCTGCTAGAACCTGCACACACACCCATCAGATTTAGCCTCTCCTACAGGATCTATTTAGATCTAACCCAACACCGTTCCAATCCCTCCAACCTAGATCCTTGCACCTCCAACCCTCTACCGTACACAGCTTTGCCCGACGCTGCCATTTCAGTCTCTACACCCTCTCTGTAACTCCCTACCTTTTTTCCACCCTCTATGGCAGAACCTTCCTCTTCTTCCCTTCCTCCACCCGACCAGGCCACCTACCACACAAATCCTTTGTTGCAGCTATCTTCGACAGTGGCATTTCCCTACTCATCCATGATTTGTCCAATAAAAGACCCAAGTCTTTCCATGATTCCGGCCCTTCAAACTCATTACCTTTTGTTGGTCCTTTCACTTCACTTTAACGAAGGATATGGTAATAGCAATCGGTTGGGGTGGGGTGAAGGTTTATGAAATAAAGTAAGGTGAAAGGTCAAAAATGCTCTTTATACTTTAAATAATTTTAAAATTATACTCTTGATTTGATTTATTGGATTTTCACTTGAAATTGTCAAAAGGACTCTAAACACAACTATTAAATATTTTGGGAATTAAAAAAGGTTTAAAAAAAAACTTTTGAAACCATAGCCAAGAAATATCAAAGATTTAGAGATGAAACTTAACAATTTTTCATCTTAAAACTAACAAATAATATGATGCATCCATTATTGTTACTTTATCTCAATCATACTAATTACAATTGGTAGATTGATATTCTTGTCGATCTCATTCCCATGCCAAAATAAATAAATATTATTTATTCTCTTAATTTCATGTGATTCCTTATCTTCTCCCTCCCGCCCTCTTCTTATTTAAAAATTTAAAAAGAAAACAAAAACAAAAGAATTATGTCATGCAAGCTTGAAAGAAAGATCGGTACTTTCAATCCTCATCTTTTTTGTTTTTATAAATATGGTTCAAAATATTTTTTTAAATTTTTTTTATCCTCTAATTTTTTGTATAAGTCTATATCGATTTATTTTATTTTTTTTTATCCTCCACCTTTTATATTTTTAATCCAAATGATAAGAAAACATATTTTAAATAATTTTTTGATCTATCAAAAAAGTGTATTTTAGGATTTCATAAATTGTCAATTTTTTCTCCTACAGTTATATTTTAAAAAATAAAAAAGATAAAAACAAAAAATACCAATATTTCGCCTTCAAAATTTCCGACCCATATAGGAGAGCCCCATATTAGGGAAATGGGACACGACAAATCGTCCATGCTATTGAGATAGGTCTAGATTGGGCTTTCAACAAAATGGGCTTTTCTATAAATATGATTTTGAGGTTCTTGCGCTTTTTACCAAAAGGGTATTTAGCCATGACAACCCAGATTTTGAGCTAAATGGATGTAATTTTATTTATTTTGTTTTTTAAAAAAAGTGAATAAGAAGTAAAGGGTAAATATTATTTATGTTTTAGTTCTACTGAAAAATAGAGGAACCTGAGAAGCAAATGATATATGGTCTCCCTTTTAAGTGTAATCTTACCTGGCGCAGTGCTGAGGTTCTATGCATTTCTTCAATACTGTGTATTTAATTTTAGGGACATTTTTATATAAATTTGATGTATATAAATATAAATATAAATATATATATATATATATATATAGACATATGATAATACCATGGAATGTTGCAGAGCTCAAATTATGGAATGCACATATTAAGTCTCTAATGTTAAATTATCTTTTTTTTGAAGAAAAATAAATTCTCCCATAAAAACTTATTTTTTAAGATATATTATATAAATTAAACTCTAAAAGGATAAACTAAATTTAGAGAGTATTTGATCATTTTTTATTTTTTTTAAAAAAAATTGACAGTTAACTTTGATAATTTAGAGACTTAATTAGAGTATTCCATAATTTGAGCTCTATAATACAATATAGTATTTTAATTTATATATATACATAAATTTATAAATTAAAAGGGTAGGACAAGTTCTTTAAGAATTAATTTGATACATACAGCTCATAGCTACATAAAAACTCTCTACATCTTGAATACCATGTTAAGAATTAAATGTTTCTATTTTTATTTTTAGTTGTCAGAAATTAAATGCCTCATTTCTTATTTATAAAATTTTTGCAAATGGAATTGATATTGTTATGTACAAAATAAAATAAATCAATTTATTTCAATTAAATTTACTAAAGTAAAAAATAAGCATTTTAGTTAGAAAAAAGAAAATTAAATGAAAGTAAATTTGTTTCTTTTTTCTGTTTTAAATGATTGACTTAAAGAGAATGCATATAAATTTAATTAACAAATTGTTAATTAACTGTTAAAAATTTTAATAAATTAAAAAGTAATTTAAAAATTATAAAAAAAGAAAAATAATATTTTTATCTATTTTAATTTGAGTCCTTTGAATTTGACCAAACACTCCATGTTTAAAAATTGGAAGGAATGGCAAATGTGTGTTTTGAAATGAATAATAGATTACAATTAGATTACATATTTTTCAATGTTACATTCTTTAGTATATTAATAAAAAATAATTTTACTCATAGTGTTTAGGTTTTTTTTTTAGATATATTTTGTAATTAAATCTAAAAGATAATCTAGGAAAACATGACCTTTTAGAAATCCTTATTATTATTATTAATGCACTATAAAAATGTAACACAAATGTATTGAAATATTTTTAAAATCTAATCGATTATCGAATCTGGACATAGGGAGTAAGGTTGAATTGGTCGGATTGGATTTAAATGGGTTTTTTAAAGTAATTTTTTAATTATAAATTAAATAATATATTATAAAAAAATTTTATATGAAAACGAATTCTTATTTTTTAAATAAATTTTATATTTGTTTTGTAAGGAAAATAAATATTGTATAATTTAATCTAATTTTATTATAAAAATAATATTTTTAATGTACAAAAATATAATTATAAATAAATAAAATCTCAAATTCAGTCAAATAAATTTAGATTACATAATGTTAAGGGCGTTGACCTGATTCAACCCGATTTTTGATCAACGGTTTCAGAATTTAATTGGATGGGAGGCAGGAGGCCGGTCCAATTCTCAGCTCAACTGATTGATCCGGTCCTGTTTTCAAAACCCTTTCCAGTCGCGCAGTCTCCACTACTGGGAAATTCACATATGGCAAACATTGCTCAGCCCAAGAAAGTATCAGCCGCTTCAGCTCGAGCTCACACCAGGAGACTCAAGAAAAGAAGCCCTTTTAAACTTCCTTCAAGTACGTATCTTCTCGACTTATCATCTTCTCTCAGTTTCTTTAATTTTCTTGATTTCTTTTTGTTTTCATTTTTTGTGGGTTTGACAAAAACATGATCTTTATTCCAACGGTGATTTTTTAGTATTTAGTTCCATTTGAATGGGGACATGCTGTGATCGAGCAAAATCATGAACCTATTCCATGTTAAGTTGATAATCAGGTAAAAGAAGTCTAGTGGCTGATTGGTTGTTGCATTTGTTTTGTGTAAATTGATTTTTTCTTTAATGATCCCTCAGTTGAAAGGTAGAGGTAACGAGGGGTAAAGGATATATCAATCACAAAGCAAGGACAGCATTGGTTGATCTCTACTTATCACTATTAATTGAATCTTCTCTGGTTTAATTTTTCGATTCTTATGGTTGCCAATTAAGCTTCACTTGTGCTTAAGTGTAATTTCTATTTGTTTGCACCAATTTTTCTCAGCATTATTTTCACTTCGGCTTTATGTACTTATGATCACGAAGAAAGTCCCTTATTTTTGTTGTTTTCATAAAGATGGTATGTACTACCTTAAAATTTGACCTTTACCATTTTCAGTGTCCACCTAACCATAATCTTTTAGCATCCTAGTCAGTCCGCTGTTGTGGCAGCTCTGCTAATACCGTAATCTTGTATTTCTGTGTTAAAATTTTCTCTGTTCCTCAATTTCCCAAATGGTATGTTTTCCCCCTGTGGAGGGTTCTATGAGTGTTAGTCTAATTCTGGAAAACATGGGTTGGACTATGCCATATATTCCTTTTCCAATTTTCATGCCCTACATCCTTATGTCATGAAATGTAAAAATAAGGTGAAAAAAGAGCTGAAGGGCATTGAAAAAAGTTTCTGTAAAATCCAGAAACAAAATTTTCAAAATAATTTTTAACTAACATGAGCATCCATAAACAAAAAGCATATGAAAGCAGTTTGAATTATATTGTAAGTGATATCAAGTTGTAGAATAAGTTGTGGAGATGATGAAGCATATTGGTGTCTAAAATACATCTGACGACATAGATACATATAATTTCAATTAAAAATGGCATTATCAAATCAAGCTGTTTGGTAAACATTGAAAATGGCAATCTTCTATCTTCAATGCTTCAATTGACATGGGAATGTCGGCAATATTTCAATTACATGTTGCATGAATGAACGTTAAATAGTTTGTGCCATACAATTCAAGCTCTTTCTTCATTTTCTTTACATTTTTAGTAACTTAAATGTTCAATCATTGTCTAAATTGGCTGACCTGGGATATATGCAGATAGGCTCAGAAATTATCTTTTGTTAGATTACTTCAGATCCAACTTACACTCATTTTGTGTTATAAATCTTTGCATTAATCAATGAAGCTCTGATTCAACGTTTTGCAATTTTCATTCTGTATTGCACCCACTTGGACAGGAAAGTTTACAGAATGCAATATATTGCATTTAAAGGTTGGCCATAATAGATCTTAGCAGTAAAAGAATGCTGAAGACCTTGTTTAATTGTTTCCCGAGAAAAATTTTGTTGAATCTGTCATTATTTAAATATAGAGAATTTCACAAGAGAAAATTACATGGCTAGAAATACTCATAAAAAATTTTGTATGGCAAGATTAAGGGTGTGCTTGGATGCATCATCCAAATGGATGGTGGTGTCATTCCATTCTGCACATTAAGATTGAAGTTTGTTTTTCACTCAAAAACGAAAAATCTGACTCAAACCTGTATTGAAACATCCATCTAATATGGGATGGATTAAAATTTTTTTTTTTTAACAAAAAACGGACTCCAATCGACACATGGCATTTTTCTTGCTCGATAGAGAATGTCAGCTTGGATGGTGTATCCAAGCACATCCTAAAATGCTCAATTGTTCAATACTATTGCCCTTATTGAGGAGTATAGAATATAAAATTTGGTGATGAAAGATTTAAAATCAGATGAAATGTTTGGCTCTATTTATAGATAAATCCCTGGTAGAAATGCTCTAGTTTCAGACTTTCAGAAAAATTCCAGTAAATTAGGAGTGCAGTTAGTCAAGATTTCCTGCTTAGTTTGTTAAAAAACGGTTTTAACTTGTTTCTTTGTCTACATTTTCTGTTCTTCCAGTTATGATTGCACAAGTAGCGGTTGGAGTTATTGCAAGTTTCATGGTCTGGGCTTTCCTTTCCATAAAGCCTCCCCCTCCAAAAGTTTGCGGCTCACCAGGTGGCCCTCCTGTGACTTCCCCTAGAATCAAACTCAGTGATGGAAGGTATTTGGCCTACAAAGAAAGAGGTGTTAGAAAGGAGGAGGCTAAGTACAAGATCATAATCATTCATGGTTTTGACAGCTCTAAAGATATTCACATACCAGTTTCTCAAGTAAGAAACTTCTTCTGCTCAAATTTTATTCTTCCCTTTAAATTTGTTTGGGGTGAAACAGAGAGAAACTCTAAAAAATAAGAACAAAAATAAAGAAGTGGGAGAGGAGTTTGAAGATCAAGACAGCCCAACTAGTACTTTCTTTGTCCTTTCAATGAAATTTTGAAGGCAAATATTAGATAACATCGTCATAATATTATTCAAAGAAATGTTTGAGAGATCTCTTTGAAGAAACAGAAGTGTTTTTTGGCTATTTATCCCTCGAAAACCTAAGTGGAACAGAAAATGATGCACATCCAAGACTGGTATGACAGTAAGAAAGTTATTTTCTAATGCATAGGTTAATGCAATAATTCACTAGAGATAAAAAGTTTGTAGTACACTTTCCAGGTTAATATCCCGTGAAAGCGTTAAGAAAGAACTGTTTCTTGCCACTTCTTACAGAATAATACATTTGTGGGATTTGTCTCCTTTTTTTTCTTTTTCATGCAGGATCTTATCGAAGAGCTCCAAATATATTTCCTCTCATTTGATCGTGCAGGCTACGGTGAAAGTGATCCAAACCCAAAACAGTCAGTAACAAGTGAAGCATATGAGATTCAGGAACTAGCTGACGAGTTGGAGCTGGGCCAAAAATTTTATATTATAGGAGTTTCATTGGGAGCATGCCCTGTTTGGAGCTGTTTAAAACACATCCCGCATAGGTACAATACTTTCTGTCACTTCACATGCTTCTTTATATGATTTTAGGCATACCGAAGTGTGATTTATGTCAAGTTCGCAAACTAGATACTCCTTAGTCCCTCCTAGAATTAAATGTTTCACGTTGGCTTAGATAAGTTTTAAGAAAAGAGTTTAGCTTTGCTATCATCAATTTATTAGATCTTTTTCCCTCTTGCAATATGTCAGATGCCATCTTCCATGTTGCTAAGTACAGTCTGATGCTCCCATGGTTGTATTTTCAGATTATCTGGAGCTGCACTTGTGGTTCCATTTGTTAACTATTGGTGGCCTTTTTTACCTTCTGAACTCTCCAAAGCAGCGCTAAGGTTGTCACTTGTACAAGACCAGAGGGCATTTAAAATAGCACGTTATGCCCCGTGGTTGGTTAACTGGTGGCTTACTCAAAAATGGTTCCATTCCTTGAGTCTTATGGAAGGGAACATTGCTGTTCTGAGCAGCCAAGACAGAGAGATTTTAAAACAGTTACCAAGCGATGGACAGGTAATTTATACTTCCCTCTCAGTTCCACATAGCTCATATATAATCTCTAATTTCATCTTTGTTTCTCTTTTAATGTGGCAGGCTTTACTGAACTTAACTCTACCTCTCTCTCTCTCTCTCTCTGCTTTACAGGAAAAAGTAAGACAACAAGGGCTTGCTGAATCATTGAGTAGAGATGCAGTAACAAGTTTTGGAGACTGGGGATTTGATCTCACTGATATTCCTAATCCTTTCCCTAACAGTGAGGGTTCAGTTCATATGTGGCTAGGCCTTGAAGATAGAGTTATTCCACTCGAGGTGAATCGTTACATACACCAGAAGCTCCCATGGATTCGATATCACGAGGTTCCTGAAGCTGGGCATTTTGTGTTCTTCAATGCCAGCTTATGTGAAGCCATATTGAGGGAACTCTTAACTGTATCAACCTAAAATAACAGTGTTTTCTCAGAGGGAAAAAAATACTAATAAAATAAGGGGTCTTCTGGTGTTGTTGTATAGCTACATAAGTTTCAAATTTCTTCGGTTCGAATGGCATTCGGAGAGTTTTTTGTGTTGTGTAAGTAATAATATATTTGATCTTTTTGTACCAGAGAAAAACAATGAGTTTCTGCATAAAAGGGATCTTTAAGTTGCACTCGTTTGAGTATTCAAGGAGTTTTTTTAGGAAAAAAAAAGAGTTTTTTAGAAGATAGAGTTAACAAAGCAAAGAGATTATTTTTAGTGTATTTTTCTTAAAAATTTGACTATCATCCGTTCCAATTGGATTGGTGCTGTTATATAAAAATTTTACTTTTATTGTTTATTATATAATAAAAATATTTATTATTTAATATATAATATATATTTAGAACTATTATAAACAATAAATTTTATAATTTAATATTTAAATTTAGTATTTTATTTTTTAATATTATATTTATATTAAATATATAATCAATACATAATTTAAATATATAAATTAATTAGTTATCGTCCATGTCTAATAATCGAAGCGATTTAATTGAGTGGATAAAAAAACCATTTAATTAATCCGATTAAATAATTAGATGTAATCGATTTAAATTTGAACATCTCTAACATGATAGTTCCGTCAGGATTTAATATCCAAAATGGACACAGTGGGAGAACTCTTTTTTGTAAGTTTTCGTATTGAAGGGTAAAAATTGGATCTTTAAAAATTAAAGTCTAGAAATCAAATTTTAGAAAAATTCAAGAATGAACTTTTTACTCCTAGAATATTTATTTATGAAATCCTGCTTACGAGCAAGTGAGGAATATCCTTTCGCTGGCCCATGACGAGACAAATCCAGCCGTGAGGGTGAAGCGCATTCAACCATCTTCTTTTGAGTGTGAAGCACGTGGATGGAGCACCTGCTGCTCACCATTGTTTTCATAATTTGACATTTTTTGGGCATTTTCGCCTGTTGCTTTCCCCCCGGGCCCCCCTCGCCTTTTATTTTTATTTTTTCTCCTTTTACCCATGTATTAGAGTAACTTACATCATTAATAACTATAAATTTTTTAAAATTTAAATATATAATAAAATTAAATTAAATCTAAAATCTATAATATATAAATTTTACTTTCAAACCATTTCTTTTTTTTTCTAAATACTTGACAATTTTCATTCTAAATCCAGGACCTAAATTCTTTTTTGGAGTGCAATTCTTGGTTACTCTTGAAAAGGACAATTTTTTCCTTTAATCTGTACATTACATATATAGTATTTGTTTTTTTTTTTTTTTAATCTTGCTTTTACTCTAACTCGTTAGGGGTATAAATGTCTTTTACTGTTCATTGGGTTTTAATCTTCTAAAATTAGATAGTCACCGGCTGTATTTTGTTGCTTTCCCCTGCAAGTCATGGGGCATGGAATTATGGACTGGTGACAAAGCGATCAAGAAGATCTGAGGCCGCCACTCTACGACAAGCCAGATGAGATTTTATTAATTTCTTTACTTTGTTATTTTTATAAAAATAAATTTCAGCTTTTCCTCTTATTATACCTATTAAAACATTTTCTTAATCATTTTTAATACTAAAAATATATATTCCCTCAATGCGTGGGGGGTTAAAGGTTCTATTTTCTATTTTATATTATTTGAAATTGAATATTTTATTTTTTAATTTAAATAAATTTGGGAGATTAGATATAGTGGTATCATATTTTGTGTCTAAAGTTAATTGTAATACCTGATCTTTTTTTCAACTAAATTAGTATCTATACTATTCACAAGCTGCCAAAGTGATACTTTCGATTACTTGACGGCAAATTTTCAGTCAAATTAGTACCCATACTATTTACGAGCTGTCAAATTAGTACTAAAAATCAAGAAATTTTCACCGAAAAATTAAGTTTTTTGTCAAAAAATTGTCGTTAAGTAATCGGAAGTATTACTTTGACAGCTTATAAATAGTATAGGTACTACTTTGGCTGAAAAAGAAGATCGGGTATTACAATTGATTTTGGGTATAAGATATAGTAACATTATGACCAATCTCTCAATAAATTTTTATTAAGAAAA
Source organism: Echites panduratus (assembly GCA_035221335.1). Classification (NCBI taxonomy): domain Eukaryota; kingdom Viridiplantae; phylum Streptophyta; class Magnoliopsida; order Gentianales; family Apocynaceae; genus Echites; species Echites panduratus. Next base: position 10,921 of record JAWZTD010027419.1, read on the forward strand.
ATGACCTTGAAATATTAAATTAAACATGTCAATTTAAAAAAAAAAGTACAAGTCAAAATAAAATATTTAATTCTGAAAAAAAAGTAATGCTGAATATTTTATTTATATTTGATTTAATCTAATTGAATATCTAATTTTTTAAATTAATTTAAATTTTAATAATAAATTACACTATTAAAAAAATTCAAAATAAATAAGAGATTCGATTATAAGTGACTTATGCTTGGTGTGATGAGTTGGCTGTTGATTTTTTATTTATTTATTTAATCCTTATAAAGGATTAAATTAATATTAAGAATTTAAATAAAGCTTGGACGATAAAGTAAGCAATCATTACCCTCAATAATTTTTCTCTCTCTATTCATAATTTTCTTCTCTCTTTCATTGTTTTGAAGCAAGTTTGAATGAGACAGCACAGAATCATATCCATGCATCTTGCAACAAAGATTTATTATTTCCAGCCTATAATCTCGTAATCAGATGCAAAGAGAGTATTTTATTATTTATGCAAGTCTTGATTCTAAGTCCATTTTCACATGTCATTCGTAAATATAAATAATTATTATTAGTTTATTAGATATTTTATTATTTTTTTTATCGTATTGTTTTTATCTCCTTCTTTTCCCTAATTAATGTTGATAATTTGATTAGAATCATAAGTAAATATATTTTAGGAAAACAATTACCTTAGTATTGACAAAATGGTAGCTAGTAACTTATAAATAGTGATACGGAATTATTAAATATTAGTTTGTCATATATATTTTTTGGTTTCAGATTTTCTAATATACTCTTGATGATACGTTTTACTATACCAATGAAAAATTCACACTTTTTAAAAGATCAAATACCTGTATAGTTTAGTTTATCTTTTTTAAGAATTGGTTAATAAAATATATCTACTAAAATAATTTTAAAATGTTATGAAAATAAAGGTGAAGTATTAGTGTTTGAGAGAAATAATATCATCATGTGGATTTCTATATAGATGTCTTGATCTATGGATCCATACAATTAGGTTGTGCTACTAGCCAGGTTTTATAATGAACAACTTTGTTTTGTTCATTTCTCTTTGGCACAAATATCCATTTCCCAACAAAAGTTCCATCAACAGATATTTGGATCACTTGTTTAAAAACTCTTTTTTTTTTTCTAATGAGCTTAGCTTTCACTAATGGCTTCTTTCACTTACGTCAATCATCCCTTAATCTACAATGATCAATCGATGTAGGTTTTAGATCCTCTTCATCATATATAATATTAGGCTCAATAGTGTTGACAAAATTTGTATCAACACATATTTTTCGACAGTCATATCTCTTTTCCATCATGACGTAATTCATAGAGATCTCATCATTCTCATTATGCTTGTTCATAATATCGTTATGTTCATTCACAATATTTTTAGGTACCTAATTATCATATTTAATATGAACTATACATATGACTTCTTTGAGAAGTGATATACCCTCAACTCTTTATAAATTAGATTGATTAATATGAGCTCCCTTTCCTTTTCTAATTCTTATCTTTAGCACTAACGAATCTACCATATTTCTAGCGAAACTCACTTGCTTGTCTGAACCTCATCTTTAGTTTAATAAGTATGAGGATCAGAATGAGCTAAGGGTGGAACTCTCCAACTGATCTCCTGAATTTGGTTTCCTAGCTACCTTTTCAATTTTAACTCTAATGTTGAGAACACTGTATTGTCAAAATGACAATCATCCAATCGAGCATTGAACTGATCTCCAACATAGAATCAAGATATTTAATTATTGACAGAGATTCATAACCAACACACATTCCCAATCTCTTTTATGGACCCATTTTAGTCCTATGTGGTGAAGTAATCTGTATATAAATTGCACAACCAAATGTGCTAAAATGGGAAATATTTGGTTCCTTTCCTTGAATCAATTGCATAGGGGAAATGGAATTATAACTTGTTGGTCGAATTCTTTTCCTTGTTCAAAATTTGGCATATCATAAACAAAAGAGAATTCACATGCATAATGTAAAATAAAAAGCAATTAAAAAGTAACATAAATAAGAAACTATATCCCTTGGTTCGAGCCATAATAGCTATCACCAGTAGCATAATTGGAGCCATCAAGAAAATCATTTATATCAAGTGAAACATCCTCAAAGAATGATTCGTGATTTTCTTTAATAATTGTCGATTTGAGTCAAGCACCTTGGATAGGATTATTTGTCTTATGGACAAGATTTGTCAGCATGCAAGGTTGAGAAGGTTTTCTTAAGCATGTCCGACCAATAACTTCCCCATTTAATTTCAATTGGAAACTTATTCAGTACATGACAAAATTTTAGGTGCTTATAATCTAAAAGTCTTGAAGCCTCAAATGGATCCATTTATAACGATCCTTTGGGATTATCCCCATCATCAAGTGCTCGAATCTATCCTTAAATTTTTGTCATAACTCTTAAGGATCTTCAATAGTGAGATATTAGGATCTCAAATTTTCATGGAGATGACTTCTCAACATATTATCATGACCTTTGTCTTATGCCTATTGGATGAATTATTCATGTCAACCATAGTCTCTTCCAAGCCATATGCTTGGAGATGTAATTTGACATCGAGAATCCAAGAGAGATATTTCTTACCCAATCTGTCTTGCGGAAGGAATGACAAGCTTTCCAACATTGCTCCGTGCTTGGAAACACTTGAATCTGCATGAGACATATTGAAAACAAAAGGAAAAAACCATACCTTAACAAGAAGGAACAAGATCAAAATTTTTCACAGCCTTGGGACAAAAATTGAAACTGCATGAGGCCCTTAGAAATGACTAGAGACTCATGCTAATAATGTATTAAAAAAATAAAGAAAGAGCATAAAAGTTTGAGAGAAATCAACTAGAATGATCTTTCATTCACTGATGTGTAGATTTACAAATAAGAACCTATATATATATATATATATTTATGGAGGTTCTTGGTTATTCAAAAAACATTATAAAGAGCCACTTTCAAACTATAAATAGCTACATACATTCAATACATAAATAACTTGATGTCTTCTCATTATTTATATGTATGGTTTCGAATCACTTCATCTCTTGTGAGCATCACTTCTTGCCTTTTGTTGGTGTTGGTTCAATATGAGACTAAGTACAATTGATGTATTTAGCAATAAATATTTATAATTTAACTGCTCAATATATTATATAATATTTTTTAATATACTAAATAGTGTCACGTAAAGGGTGCTTTAAAGATTGAAGCCAGATTTTTGTCATGCTATCTTACAGAAGGATTCACATTGATTACTTAGCTTGTCTAAAAAACTGAATAAGGTTTGATATGTCCTCCAAAAAAAATCCATCTAAGTTATAGACTAAATACGGGTTTTTCCAATGGATAGAGACCAAAATTTGTAGCGGACCACACAATTCATGTATGTAATCTAGTGTTCAAGATATCGATGTGATGGGAGAAAGGTCAGGCACCCTTAGAATATTCTTAGGGCTTGGTATAAACCAACTTCTTGAGTCCCATATTCGAGTTTTGCCTAATAGTACTTTTTGGGTATATTCCATTATTATAATAATAATAATAATGATGCTGATGATATAAAGGGATTATAGCCTAGGTTTTTGACAAGTGGCAAAGCAAGAGATTGACAAGTGACTTTACATATAAAATTATTAATTCAAGATAAATATATGTATAATATAAAATAATGAAAGTTTCAATGAATCGTAAAAAAAAAAATTTACCGAATAATTTTAAAGTTATAAAAGTAACAGAATTAATATACAATATAATTTGCAAATATCAATAATAACAAATTATGGGTAATGGACGACCTGGTGAACTTCTTTTTTCTGAATAAATTTTTTGTGTTTATATAGTTGCAATATGTCTGCTTTAATAAATGAGAAAGCAAAATGACATAAAAATTCTTCCGTAGACCATAATGGATATATCAAATTATCCATAATAGTTTTCTAAAATGAAACTACGACTACATTTCATAGATAACACCCATAAAGTTTAGGACAATTACAATCCTTTTCCAATAAAATAATAATAACTAAATTGAAAAATAAAAGATAATTCAAAATGACTTTTTTTAAAAAAAAAAAAGAAATTGACTGACATTAATTAAAAAAGATTAAAAAATGAAAGATTGAATGAATTGTAAAAAATATTAAAAAATAGAATTACTGAATATTATAACACTTTAAAGGTACAGAAGTCATTGAATTAATATATAATATAATTTGAAAAATATCAACAATAAATCATGAGTTAAAAGATAATTTTAAAAATTTTTGAATAACAAAAAATTGTGCTTAAGTATTCTTTATTTTTTGAATTTTCAAAAAAAAAAAATTAATTTGGATTAGTAATGAATGACCTCGTGATCTTTTTCTGAATAATTTTTTTGATTTTTATATGATCAATATGTCAGCTTTAATAAATAAGAAAGCAAAATGAAATAAAAATGCTTCCTTAGATCACGTTGGATATATCAAATTATCCATTATAGTTTTTCTAAAACAACACTGGCTACATTTTCATAGATAACATCCCTAAAGTACAATTAATTTTTTTCCAATAAAAGAATAACTAAATTTTTTTAAAAAATCCAAAATGTGTTTTTTTTTTTAAGAAAAGACTCTTAGAATATTTAACCATTTATTTTTATAAATTATAAAAATGTTCCTCTGTAGTGGTTATTCAAAGTTAGTCTTTTAAAAAAATAAAATCTCTTAATATTATATTACCTTATGATGATTTTAAAATAATTTACAAACCTTTAAGGTCAAAATATGTTTAATGTTCAAACATGCAATCAATCCAGATATTTCTTTAAATATGTCAAATAACCATTTAAATGGTTAAATATAATTTTCTATTTACAATTTGATCAGAAATGTTACAGCAGACACAGTTATCCACTTAAAATTTAGATGGAGCTATTCTAAAAAATTGTTTTATAAAAATTTTTTTAATATATTTTATAAAGTAAAATCTTAAGGGTACTTGTTCAAATTTGAAAATGCAAAATAATTTTTTTATATAAAGATTTAAAAAAAAA
>JAWZTD010027439.1:0-15989 GCA_035221335.1 Echites panduratus
GGGGATTCTTGAATCTGTAGGAATTATCAATTTACCTGCTAAAGGTTGAAATTCCTTGAGCGTAGTTGATAGTGAATCTTTGAATTTAGGAATGTAATTTTCAACGAAATGGTTCTTGGAGATGGGAAGCTCGTAGAAGACCAGGCGCTCAATCGGGGAGAAGGCAATCCAAAAGATGTCAAAGTAAGAGGAAGAGACATCTCCCCCACGGCGATTCCCGGCGGTGGAGCCATCACATGTTGCTCGAGCACCTTCACGGAGTCTCCCATCTCCATTGTATTGTATGGAATGATCTCGTTGAGGTTCCCTGTCAGATTTTATAGTGATTTTTTAACTTTTCTTTTAGATTTTTTTTGTTTTATTTTCGAACAAGAGGTTTTCAGAATATATATATAGCCTTTTAAGATTTCATGGATCAATCATAATTAAATTGTAATCGTATATAATCAAATCGATTATCTTATATTTAAAATAAAATATATCATCTTTCAAAATATTTCAATTTAATCTCATCTACAAAATTAAAAATAAAAATATAAAAGAAAAAAAATTGTTTCATGTCACGAAAATATATATATATATATTTATATAGATATAGTCATGTCATTGGAAACAAAAAAAAAAAATCACATACTTACCGGTTACCAACAAAAAGAAAATCCTTAGACGCCTCTTTCATTCATTACTTGTTCTACCCATCATCAATACTACTTTCCTTTCTTTTTTTTCTCTCTCACACTCAATTCTTCCTTCTTTCTACCTATCCGCATTATCACTGCTTTCTTTTTTGAGTTTTTTAAAATCAGATTGAACATCGAAACGGATTGATATAAGATTTAATGTTGAACGGAGTCCATTTGGTTTTTTTTTAATTTTTCTATTTATTTTGAATTTTTAAAAAATATAATATAAAAAATTTTATAAAAATAGAAACTTAATTTTAAAGTTGTATGAAAAATACTCATTTTTTTATATACTTTTAAGGAAAATAAACTAAAAAGAGTTAATGATTAATTTAATTATAATTTTTACTTGATTTATTAGATGATATATATTAATATGATACAAAATTTCTATAAAAAGTGTATTACAATCAAAATCTGGAGATGAGTGGTTCGAACCTTACTTCCTACTTCTTCAATTATTGGAGAATTTTTCTTAGTTGGCTGTCTGTTCAATTACATCAACCCAGTTTCTTGTCAAAAGTGGTTTTTAAATCTAATCGGATTGGAGACCCATCTCGTTCAAGGTTCAAAAGGTCGGTTCGGTTCGATTTTAAAACCATGCCTTTTTTTTTCTCTCACCCTCATCTCTTCTTTCGACCTACATTTAACAAGCGACCTACCAGATCAATGGCTGTTTGCCAGTCAAACCAAATGGTCAAAAACGATTTTAAAGTTTTGGGATGATTTTTTCAAAAAGCAAGTTAATGCATTAAATTGAATTGGCAGAGGGACCAGTTTATGGTCCATTCGGTTCCACTTACATGTCCATTCCTATTTGATCCTTAAAACATTGCTTCCACCACTTCATTTTTTCTCCTATGCACCACTTCTTCTTCTTCTTCTCCTCACATACCTCATCTTTGCATATTTTTCAAGTTTAAGCTTTAGTTTTTCAAATTTTGAGGTTAATAAGTTTTTATGGTCATGTTGAGTGAGTTGAATATTTGTGTTGAACTTGATTTCGGTATTTATTCACAAAAAACATTTGACTTCTTAAAGTGGTGATTGGTTTGGCTATATGGTTCATTTGGATGATTTGGGTACTTGATCATTTTGTTATTCTTATTAGTTGTCTATGCTTGTATGATGAGGCTAATTGTTGGTTAAAATCACTTGTTTGATAGAGTTGACGTTGGTTCTTTGATATTTCATAATCTGTTGATAGTTTTGCTTGAGGACAAGCAAAAGGGTAGTGTGGGGGAATTTGATAAATGCATAATTTGTTGTATAGTTGATATGTAATCATTTGATTTTAATTGTTTAAAGGATTATCTAAGTGAATTATGATAAAATTTTATATTTTATGTAGTAAATTGAGCTTTGGTATGACACGGAGCACAAAATCAAGTTTTTGACTTGTTCTGAATAAATTGGACAATAGAGTCGATTTTATAAGTCATGGGCACAAGCTATGAATAGTCACGAATTTTGATACAAGATTTATAGTTTAGGCATTTTTTAACTTAAATAATCCTTCAAGAAATAATAAACTCAATCAAAAATAGTATGGTTTTGACTCATTTTTATGAAAGACGTCGTTACTTTGGATCTTGTAACGAATAGTTGCTTCAAATGGAAATTTCTGTAAAAATAATATTTTTGATGGATTTTTTTGACAAAATCTTTAGAAACAATTATCGGTTATTTTATTATTTAATTTTTTTATGGGAATAAAATGTCCATCATTTTTTTTCTAATTTTAATCTGTCAATAAGTATTTTTAAGAATATTGTTCCATTGATACTTTTTAATTCTACTTATAGTTGCTCTATATTCAAAATTTAATAAATATAAAAAAACATATTATTTATATTAATTGTGAAACTAATCAAAATAAAGTCAAATCAATAACAAAGTCAATGATTATTTACTTTATCTCAAGAAGTAATAATATATATATATATATATATTTATATAGAAAATAAATTCACTTACAAAAGTTTTTAGAAGATGTGTGGATTGGTTAATTTATTGTGAGCTACTTTTTGTTGGTACATTTTAATATAAAATGTTATTACTATTATTATTATTATTATTATTATTTATATAAGATAAAATGGAGGTTTTCTTTTCATTTATAAAACTAATCTTTTCAATCTAAAACTCCTACTTTAAATATACTTCATTAAAGTTAGTTTTAATTCTTCTTAGTTAAATGAAGATAACTTCTCTTACCTATATATTTGACGTTTCTCTTGCCTTGTTTAGAAGAGAAAAAAAAAACAAGGGAAGCATACATGGGAGAGAAAATAACGAGAAAGAAAAGAATGAAAAAAGTTTATTCTTGAAGAGAGTTTTGTTTCTAGTTGAAGAAAGGTGTTTTTTGTGGCGAAGCTTTGGACTCAATATCTTGTCCAGAGATTATTGAGTCATACGACGTGATTGGGCTGTTGTATCTTGGAGGGGACAAGTCAAAGGTGTTACTGCTGGACCGGTGAGAATATTTTACTGCAGTGGGCTTGAATCTCCTTAAAGAGAGCGAGATATCCGTACCTCAGTCCAAAGTTTTTTCTGAAAAAACTGTCTATTGAAATTGTTATATCACCAACACTTTTGATGAATATTAAAATACCATCAAAATTATTAAGGAAAAATTTATTGGCCATAAAAGTTTTTATTCTGCTAACAAATTTATTCACCACTAAGTCATCTCAAGTCATTTTTTTTTTATGGAAAGTAAATAACCATCAAAAAGTTTTTGCTATTAAAATCTAAATTTTTAGATTAGTTGTCAATAACTTTTGAAGGGTACTAAAACTCTATCAAAATTATTAACGGAAAATTTTGTGGCCATCAAATTATGCTTATGGAGTAAGGCATTAATCAAAATAACATTAAAATAATATTTATTTATAATTCTTTGTCAGAATAATTTGTTCCATAAAAAAATTGACGATTGACAAATATTTAGATAATTCATCAATAAATTTGTCAAGAATATTTGGCAGAAGTTTCATAAAATATTATTGATGGATTATTTTGTTTCTATCAATAATTTTTTCCAGAAGTACCAAGTTTGAAAACAAAAATCCTTCAAAAAATTATCTTTTTCTAGTAGTGTAAGTTACATCTATTACATACTACATAAAAGTATAGATAACCTTTGAAAAAATCCTTGTATTCTGTCAAAGCAGTATTTTCAGTGATTTAGAAGCATATGGTTAAATGGCTTTTAATTTCCATAGTATATTAAATAAGTTTTTTAAATTTCCTTCAAAAAACTATAAATACATTATTAAATAAAAACTATTGGATTCAGCATAGAACTAAAATATTATAAAATATATATAAGTGAAACGTTATAAAATAATGATAAATTTCAATTAAATTTAAAAGATACGAGAGAAGGTGAGATCTAAGGGCAAAGTCGTCCTGATTTAAATGGATATATTATCATTTATCTTTATTTAAATAGTTTTTAATCTTGATGGGGTAAGTAAAGAGGTATTTCTGGCACTGAGATGAAAAATATTGTAAGGAAGAATCGATCGTAATTTTCAGTAAGGACTGTAGTAGAGCCTCTAATCTAACCTCAACTTTTTTAAATTTTTGGACCTTTTTTTTTCTTTCCAAGATATTAGAGTATATGTAAAAACATTTTTTATGTATATGTTGTTCTTTTTATACTTTTTTTAAATAAGTATAGCCAAAATTTTGATTTATTTTTGTATTAGGACTCCTAAATTTCTTTTTAATATATTCCTCAATTGATGTGTGATGTAAAAATAGTCTTTATCACAAAGCACAAAGATTTAATGGACTCAGTGAATTTAAAGGCTTGGTTTTACACCATACCCATCACCAAATAATAAATTTGGAGTAAATTAATTTGGCGTAGTGTCTAACTATGTTTTTCAAGAACAAAAATTTAAAATTTTTTTACCGTGTGAAGAAAATTATAAGTTATCTTTATTTAAATCAAGATGTCTAACAGTGAAAAAGGAGGCAAAGGTTAGAGAAAGAGAGCTGCTAACCGTCATCATAGAACTAATTAGACTATTATGTGGTATTGGTTTGAAGTGGAAGTATGAATTGAAGCTTATAGTGGGATGATTTGTGTGTGCCAAAAAACTAACTACATAATTTAGAATTAGCTTAATAATTCATTTTTAATTTTTGACTATAAAAAACTAAGGCAATTCTTATAAAATCAAATATTTATATTATCCAATGGTTTTTCAATTTTCCAAAAGACTATTGAATGTCTTATATGATAAAATGTTAATCCCTAAAGTTTGGACCAAATTATGTTTCGATCCTATATATTTATTCGAAGTCATAACAGTCCCTTATATTTTTATGACTGGTACGTGTCCAGCTACTCCCATGGCAGAGAAAGTCACTTGCACTAGCACATGGGTAATTATGGGGGTTAATTCTGTCATTTCATTTATTCCCAACTTGTTTTTGTTCATCCGCTTTTCATCAGAATGTCGCCCTCCTTTCCCTGATTCTGTAGGCATAGTGGCCTATCAAATGCCAAGGACATTACCTGATAAATCATGTCCCAACTCCATGTCTGGCGATCCCGATGTATGCCACCGTTGAAGATTTGCTACAGTCTGCAATCTACCACCAGATCCTCCACCGCCTTACAAAATTTGTACTCCTACTTGTTATTCAACACATTGGTAATTGTTGCAACTGTCAAATTATTCAGAACCTATTTCTCCCCATATATAGTCCACGACAATCAACAGAGCAACCCTAGGGGACTCAGAAATCTTTTCAAAATGATCCTAGAATAACAAAGCAAATATTCATACAGATTTATCTTCTTTTCTTTGTATTTTATTAACATTAATACTTAAAATTTAAATCTAAAAAAAATCAATAAAGTCAAAATTAATCCATTCTATCACAAAAATTTTCATATATAAATTTCCCCTTCTATTATGAGCTCTACAAGAAATCAGGGAAGGGAAGACATAATTGCTATAGACTCCAAATTGCCCTAGGCTAGTAATGACGTGAAAATAATACGCCTCCTTTCTTGTGGGATACAAGGTTGTTGTGAAAAGAGGGTGGCAAGGACTACCCTCGTGCTAAAGCCAGCAACAACGTCCAAGAAATGAGAGATAATGGCATTTGGGTTTCCAGATTTTGGGTAAGGGTGGCTTCTAGATGGGCTAAAGACTTGGCAATTAGAAGACCGTTAGTGGGAGCGGGAATAGATGAAATGACAAAATTAACCCCCATAATTACTCATGTGCTATGCTAGTGACTCTCTCTGCCATGGGAGTAGCCGGCAAGTGGTGTTTGGATCATTCCGGCGACTTGTAAAAACACCAGTTATTGTTATAACTTCAAATCAACATATAAGATGGAAACATAGTTTGGGTCAAATTTGTGGGGCTTTATAGGTGAAAAGCCCTTTTTTTAAAATTATGTTTAAGTTATTTTTAATTAAATTCATATTACATGTTTATATATATATATATATATATAAAATTTTCAACAAATTTTACTAAATTAGTGATAAACAACAATACTCTCAAGAGTATTCCTCACTCTTTAAGATTACAAATTAGTCTATTTATGCATATATACAAAAAATGTTATGCAGATGTTATGTATTAAAGTATGTACTATATGAGGAGAAGCTATCGATTTTGCATAGATTCTCTGTTGTTTAATTATCTTCTTTTAATATTAATCTATAGAACTTATAATAAAATTGATTCTCAACCCTAATATCAAACTAATATATTTATATGTATACATATATATTTGCATCTAATATTACTAAACGAGAAACAAATCTATATATAGAATGCTAAACTTCGAAAAATAAAATTCCCCCCTAAAAGATACATAAAAAGAATCTATATAATTCAATTAGTTCTTACTGTAAATTTTAATTTTGGTAAATTTTTAACTGGTAATGATATAGTCGAGGTGTGTACGTGAAATGTTGCTGTAAAAAATATACATAATAATAAATACATAAATTTTAACGAACACAACTTTCTAAATAGATTTGAAGTTACATGAGTGATCATTTAACAAAAATAAATAAATATGTTTAAGTAAGAAAATCTTTTCTTTCCTTTCCTTTTTTTTTCAATCTGGTTTCATCTATTTTCCACCTATCCTGAAGGCCTTCTCATCAATCATCAATCAACCTATTACTACTAAATGTGAAGTTCAAAGACGATTATTTTTGTCTGTTTTCTTTTTTTTATCTTTTTTTCCCATCAACTCATCATTATGTTTCCCTCTTTTTTTTTTTTCTTTTCTTGTTGTTTTCTGCTTTGCTTTTTTATTTTTACTCTTTTTTATCTTCTACCTTAATTATTTTCATTTGCTTTCTATCTTTTCTTCATATTTTTTTCTTATCTTCTTCCTTATTCTTGTTAGAATGCAGAGAGAGAGAGAGAGAACCGAGACCATCATCAACCATGAAATATATTCTAAATTGTAGTAGACAATCCAGTACTAGGCGACAGTCACTGTACCCGTGGCGGGTCTTCCAGCAATTGGTGCAATTAGTGATTGTCATCTGGACAAGTCCAATGGGTCTTATGAAATTTAATTTTTATTTCATTTTCTCCACCTTTATTCCTAAATTCTTTTTCATCATCTCAATCCAAGAATTTTTGTTTTTATAGCTTCTCGCAGATGCCATGGCGTCTCCTGCTGCAAGCTAAAGTTTTTAGCATGTGTAGAACTCTGGTTCCAAGGGGAGACTGCAGTGGCAACGTTGGTGGCGGAATTGATGCTCCATTCAGGTTTGAGCAGAGTCAGCCTGGTGATTTTCCCCCCTCTTATATTCAGTCATTCTTAATCCACTTTTGGGTCGAATGAATATTACCTCAAAGAGGGAAAGTACCATTTAAGAATATTTAGTAATAACTTCAGGTACTATTATTAGAAGCAGAAACTTCAGTTATGAAGGTGAGTTTCTCAATACAATATCAGTCTTCAATCGATGTGGTGTTGTTGTCTTTTATGTTCAGCGTTCTTCAATTAATTGATTACTTTTCTTTTTTCTCTTAACACCGATTCCTTTGTTCCCAAGCATGCAATCTATTCAGCAATTTTTTGCAGGAAATGGTTTTTGGGCTTCCCTAATTCAATTCATTGATTGAATTGATTCTTTTTTTTTTTGCTTTTTTTTTTGCAACTCATCATTCATTTTCTTCGTTGACTTTTTTTTTTTTTTTACAATGATCGCTTCTTTTTTTTTTAAACCTTTTTCCACACATCATGATGATGTCTTGCTCCTTAATCAAATCATATTCTCCATTTGTAGTCAGATAAATCTTAGACTTCTCTCTTGAAGTAGGTGAAGTTAAAGAAGAAATCTCTGCTCTACCCCATCTCTCTAATATCTTTCATTGTTCTAGGGCAACTTCAAGCTCAAGAAAAAGAAACAATTACAAGTGAATGGAGTACTTATTTTTACCATTTTTCTTTGTTTTTTTCATTGCTTCTCTTAGTTTGTTCTAAGATTCTGTTGGGTTCAGATCTGGCAATCGACACTTGAATTATTAGGGGTGGAGTGGCTGGTGGTGGAGACTATTGCTGCTGGTGCTGCTGCTTATACTGCTACTTGAACTATTGGTTCCATAGCTATTTGGGGATGGAATCAAAGATGGATTATGACACTCTTGAAATCTGGGTGAGTTTTCCATTCTTGAATTGTAACTTCCTTAAAGAAAACACAAACTGTTGAAATTTTCTTTTCTAAAAATGGAGTGAAGAAGATTCAAGAGTAGAGAAAAGCAGGTGAAAAAAGGGAGGTAAAGGAAGGAGGAAGAAATGATAAAGATAGAGAATGGGAGTATTATTATCAGGGCATGAGATTGGACTTTGGCATTTTTGCAACACTTTGTTACCTTTCTTTAGTTTGGTAAGAAATGTTTTGTTTTTTGACTTTGAGAATTCTTGGCTAAAACCAACCACTTTCCTTTTAGCCTGTTATTTACTAACCATCTGTATCTAACATGTTTGTGTTAAAATGGAAGGTGGAGTTCAGATGGTGATAAAGAGGGTGGCTATGTAGGAAGAGGTGAAGTCCAACCCAATCGGTAACAAAGCTATTGCCTGTGGTGATTGGATTTTCAGATTAGGTAGAGGTGGGCCCATAAACGAGTGATGGGAGAAGATTATGTCATTTTAAGTTATGTATTTTTTTTTATAAAAAATTTTGATTTAATTTATTTATAATTGTATTTTTAATTTTTTAATAAAATTTTAATAAAAAATTAAACATTTAATATCAAGCTATCAAAATGAAATGAAATATTTAATTTAAAACAAAGAGAAAAATATAGATGTGAATAAATTATGTAATTTTTACCCTTTTTTTCCTCTTGGGAATTTATAGTGGAGTTGTAATGCACTTATTAGTTCAATTCATCAAAAAAGTTAGAAAAGGTAAGATGCAAATGGCTTTATTATTATCCCATAAAACTAACCTTTTCCTATAATAAATTTATATATTTATGATGTTATACAATTTTTGAACTATTATTTGGCTCTATGAATATCAAAGGGGAAGAATGAAAAAAGAATATAAGGAGAGACAAAAAGGTTTGATGAAAAAAAAAATTAAGTAGAGATAAATGATTATGATAGGAAAGACAAAGCATGGGGATATCATCACGAAAAAATAAAAAGCTAAAGTAATTTTTTTTTAACTTTTCATGATTGGAAAAGGAATGTAAAAAAATGACAAATGTTTTTAGTCTGGGATATCTTTAAAAAATAGGTAAATAAAAAAAAAAGGTAGAATAATAGAATTTAAAAAAGGGTAGAAAAAATAAAAATAAAAATAATGTCTGATATTCATTTGCATTTAGGACATCGCTACTAAATAATTGTAATAACAAAAGAAGTGGCGCTACTAAAACTTAAGTTTGATGAAGAGAGATTTAACTTATATATTTTTGTTGTTAAAAGATTAATCTAATTAATAGATTAATGAAATTTCATTAAGGTAAATGTTTTCTTCATTTTTAATTATAAGCTATTTACTGTTATATGTCTATATTATAAGTTATTATTTACAATCTTTATTGATTCTTTTGAATATCGATACTACTCTTTCTTCATTCATAAAATATTTTTATTCTCTCTATAAATCTCTATTCTATCTTTCTTTTTAAAACTGTTTTATAAATAGAGATACTTGAAAAAAAAATATTATTATTAAAATGACTGCAAATGGAATATAAGTAGGGATGGATGGATGGAGCAAATGAGAACTTTAGAAATCCCTTAGGGCTAATGATGTGTTGGAAGAATTTGTTTGGGTACATGGCTGCCAATTTAGGTAAGGAAAAATTAAAAACAAAAATGCAGTGTGCAAATGGACAAGTTAATGGGAAGAAAAAAAAAATAGCAAACTTTTGCCAGATGCGACAACCATATAAAGACAATTTGAATTAAGGTTAGTTGCGTTATCTTTATCATAAAAAAAGGCCAAAGACTAAAGTTAAAGTTTAAGACATTTTACAAACAAATTAAAGTATATATAATATTATTGAAAGAAAAATTAAAAAAAAAAAGGAAAAATGTTCTTTGTAGATAATTAAGAGATTATTTGGTTTCGAACTAATCGAATCACTAAAATTGAACATAAAATTATTTCGTTTGATTTGATTATCTTTTATTTTTTAAAACTAACAATTTAAAAAATATAAAATCAATTATAGTGGTTCGATTAGAAATCTCAGTCAAAACCAATAAAATCAGCTAAATACTATTCTTGATGCAATCTAAGTCACACATGAGTGTGCAATGAATGGTTAAAATTTAAAAAGAAATATTGAACATGAAAAAATAATAAAAAAGCAAAGTAATTACTTAATAATTTTATTAAACAAGTACAAATGTAATTGAAGAATGATTATTAAAAAAATAAGATTTCAGATTCAAAAGAAAAAAAAATTAAATTATTGGTAAACACTAGAAATAAAAAATCAAATATATAATAAATAATTAAAATTTAAAAAGAGAGTAAAATTTAACCTTGTAAGAAACACCAAAGAAAGAAAAAAAAAAAAAAGATAATAAAATGAACCTTAATTACATTTTAGTCTTGCTACTAAGTTCAACTTTATCAAATACAAATTCTATTGTAGCTTTAAACGGTCTTTATGGCATCACATAAACAATAATTTTAGTTTTAGTATTAGATCATTCGTTTATTGGTCAATCTAGCAATAAAAATTAAGTAAATGAATAATTGTAAAAGCAAATGAAAATTTTATAGATGAGTGACAATTTATTGAAATAGAAAATGAAAAAAAGAAGTGATGATTCCTATGATGCTATATATTGATAAAATGCAAAGCTTGCATTTTTGGTTATCAGGGTGGGAGGAAAGAACCTAAACCAATAGTCCAACTGTCATTCTAATTCTAAAGGAAAGAAGCTTGGTTTTCTTTCTTATTATGAAAGAGCTGCTACTGCCATTCTAATTCTAAAGGAAAGAACCTAAACCAATAATCCAAAATGCTTTGGCTAAATAATAAGAAAAAAAAACCCAAAACTGCTCTCATGACTACTTTTCAGTATTAGGATTTTTTAATTATTATTTCATTCATCTATGAAAATCAAATTATTATTTTTGAGGGGGATGTCATAATAAAAAGCATGGGCATGTCATAATAAAAATAAGTAAAATACTTTTTTAATAATTAAATAAGAATGTTAAAAAAAAACAAAACATAAAAAAAAAAATAAATGTTTTTAATATTGGGCATTTATACAATTAGTAGTAATAATAGGTAGAGAAAAGAAAAAAAAGAGAGAGGTAGTTTCCACAAGTTTCTACAGTTGAGGTTATATAACAATTAATGTTATTTTATATCACTTTCTTAAAAAAAAAAAATCTCTTAATTTACTTTCTTTTTAATAGATTTCAAGACATTAGCTTGTAAATCTTTCAATCTTTGTCAATTTTTTTCATCTATTATTATTATTATTACAATATATTTACTATGTTCATGTGTACAAATTAAATTATGAAGTTTCATTTTGAATTAAATATTTTTTAAAGTCAAAATTTTATAAATTGACAGTTGATCCTTTTATTTTACTTTCTGTATCTTGAATATTTATTTTCTTTTTATATATATTTTCATGAATTTAAAATGAAATATTTGAATTCGATAATATATGAGGTGTCAAATTATTAGGATAAGGTCATGATTCAGGACCGCATGTTCAGGATCACATTCTGGCTAAAACAGTAATTTCACAGGTTTGGTAATTGACCAAAAGGGCCATGGATGCATGGTTGTGCCAAACGTCACTCACAAATACTAGCAGAACCGACGACGAGCCTTAGCCTCTCTCATTGTCATCCTGTATCTGTGAAGGTTCAACGGTGAAGGTTCTTGAGCTTCAACAGTGAGAGATTCAACACAGCTTCAACCATGGGAGATTCAACAGTGAAGGTTCTTGAGCACCACCAGGTGGCTCCACCTCCCGAAACCGCCGCCTGGGAGTTATCTCTCCCTCTTATTTTTCTTGACATGATGTGGGCTTTCTTCTCCCCGATCGAGCGCCTGATGTTCTTTGAGCTTCCTATCTCCAGGACCCATTTCGTTGAAAATTACATTCCTAAGCTCAAAGATTCACTATCATCCGCACTCAAAGATTATCTTCCCCTTGCAGGTAATTTGGTCATTCCCGGAGATTCAGGAACTCCTGAAATCCGATACACCTTCGGCGACGGTGTCTCGGTGACCTTCGTGGAATCTTACTGTAATAATTTCGAGTATCTCACTTCTAACTACCCACGAATTAGCTCTGATTTTTATCCACTTCTCCCCCAACTCCCACAGCCAACTTCTTCCGGCGGAGAGACCAAATCAATTTCTGCCCCGGTGCTGGCTATTCAAGTTACGTTATTCCCGGAAGCCGGAATCTGTCTGGGACTCGTAAATCAGCACGCGGTCGGAGATGCGAGTTCCTTCTTTGGTTTTATGAAATCATGGGCTCTGAACTCGAAACATGGGAAAGTTACTGAAGCTTCTTCACTGGAAACCCAATCGCGCCCCCTTTATGATAGATCCGTTATCAAAGATCCAAAGGGATTAGCTTCAATTCTCTGGAACCAATTTAGAAGCTTGAGTCTCGTTAGTAAAGGTGGCTATTTACATCCAAAGAATGATACAGAGAAGA
This sequence comes from Echites panduratus, assembly GCA_035221335.1. Lineage (NCBI taxonomy): Eukaryota > Viridiplantae > Streptophyta > Magnoliopsida > Gentianales > Apocynaceae > Echites > Echites panduratus. The sequence goes on from JAWZTD010027439.1 coordinate 12,867, forward strand.
TACGGCAAACTTTTGTTCTTGGCCCCGAAGAAATCCAAAATCTCAAGAAATTGGTTTCTACCAAACGACCAACAGTCAAACGTTTGTCTTCCTTCACCATAACCTGTGCCTATGTTTGGACATGTCTATTAAAGTACGGAAAATTACTGGAAGATGATGAAGAAGATTTGTGGGCTTTCATTTTCGCAATCAATTGCAGAGGTCTGGTATATCCATACCTGAAAACTACTTCGGAAACTGCTTAACCTCCTGTATGACAAAGGCAAAACGGAGAGAACTTCTTGGGCAGGAGGGATTTACAGCAGCGGTGGAGATGCTTGGAGAGACTTTATATGAAAAACTGAGAAATAAAGATGAAGTCTTGAATGATGCTGAAACTTGGGCTGAAACCGTGTCGAATATAGATTGGGGACGAACTCTATCGGTGGCTGGATCGCCGAGGTATAATCATTATGATTTGGAGTTTGGATTTGGGAAGCCGATCAAATATGAATTGACTTCGATAGATGAAACGGGAGCCATTTCCCTTAGCGGGTGTAGAGATTTAGAAGGAGGGATGGAGATTGGTTTTTCATTTTCTAAGGAGAGAGTTGATGCTTTTGCTAGAGCTTTCCGGGAGGGTCTTGCTGCTTTGTCGTCTGAATAGAAACATGGGTTTCTGAAATTGCTGCTGTTATCATTAGCAAACCTACAAAATCGGTTTGTTTTGTGAATGCCCATCTCTTCTATATCATGTTTCAAATAGACATGCTAATTAACGTCCACGTTATACTTGAATTTTTGCCTAAATGTTAATTTTAACATTTCAATCATATATCATCTTTGATTTGCTTGTTCGATATTATTATCTGTGTATTAGAGGATAGACCATGAATTACAATATTCAAGAAGTTTAAAACTCGATACGGTTAAAGTCTGTATGGTCACGCTAAGGAGTTTGCATGAGCCATGAATGGTAAAATTCATTATTGTTCAGATATTATGAAATTGGCTTTTGGCATTTTCCATTTCCATCGAGTTCCAAAAATGAAAGAAATGATCAGAAAGTATAAAATCTTTTGAGTTTGGGACACCGAAAATAAACAGAAAATTATTTTTTTCAACTTTCAAAAGTGATTTAAGGATATTCAAAAACTATACGTTATCTACAAATCCTAATTCCTATATATTGTATATGTGCTTGCAAAAAAATCACTTTAAGGACTACAGATATTTAGATATTATTATATATGTTTTGAAAGTTACAGAGTAAAATTTGACTTGTTCATCGCCTTGACGATGATGGATTTCCATTTATTGATGCAAACCTTCATACAGGTGATATTGTGATTGGAAAATTTGCTGAATCAGGCATTGATCATGGTGAAACTGAAACACACACGGGGCCATGGTTCAAAAAGTTATACTCACTGCCAATGATGAGGGCAAGAATTTTGTGGTGATATCTCCGAGACTGGCAATCATGAGACCGTTTAAATGTCTAACTATTGTTATCAAATGAATTATTTGATGAATATGATATGCTTTATTCAATATGAAGATGGAAAATTGCTTAATTATACGAAATCAGATTTTAAAGCGTAATTTTCTTATGTTTTTTTTTCTCTAAAAGTAATTGAATATCAAAAGATATTTTGTCTGACATTTATTGAATACTGATCCTTTGCTTAAGAGAGTAATTTATATGGAAAACTTGATATCCCACTCATTGTCCCTCTGCTTAACGGGTAAGGACAAAAAATAATTTCTTTTTCATTGCATCTTTGATGTAACAAATCAATTTCTGACAATTTCTTTCTAACTTCTTGCTTTCAGGTTTGAATTGATTTGAAAGCCTCTGCTCTTTATGAAATCTTTCTTGCCCAATTCTCTGTTCTTTTCTGGGAAATTAGTTTCGGGCTAAAATATAGATATAAAGGTAAATTAGCCATTTCTTTTTTTATATATATTTAATCTTTTTCGATTGAATAGATATTTTGAGACTTAATAGATAATGTAATCATAATCATTACATTTTAAAATAATTATACTTTGTGTTTTTAAACAAATTTAGTTATAGTTGGATTGAATAATAGTCATGAATATACAATCCATCTTTAGTGATAATTGGCTTTTTCATGTCTCCAAAAAGTTATCATATTGATTAAGAGAATTGTTATTTTGTTAATTTTTTCTTTTATCAAATTTCTTGTTGACACATGATTTGAGTGAGATACATATTAAAATTTTAAATTTAATTTAGTCATTAAGAAGAATTTTAGTGACATGTCAAATAAAAAAATTCATTATATTTATCAAATAATATCATAAAGTGATTAAAATGTCTTAAAATATAAAATATAATAATTAAATTAATTAAGTTTATATTGTAATGGCCAATTTCAAAGAAATAGCCCATACTTTTAAGTATGTTGATTTAAGTTTAATGATGACCTTATGGGAAATAATATACCTATTTCGATTGTTCAATAAAATTTTTTTACTATCCAATTCCATCTCTAAACTTTGCTATTTTCGCAATAAAGGTTCCCATCTTTTTCTTTTTTAATCTTTTTAACTTCCTTTGACTTTTTACATAAAACTAATACGAGTTCTTTTGGCTTACACAAAAGCCTTTATCAGCCAAATTAATATGGTTGATTTAAATTTTAGGATAATGCCTTGAAGGTAGAATATGTATCTAATTATAAATTATTTATAGTCATATTGTTAATATTAAAGCAAAGTATTTTGTTTTCAAGATATTCTTATTAAAAAAAGAATATTAAGAAGCAAGAAAAATAATTTATGAAGAGAGAAAAGAAGGGATATATAGAGAAAAAAAAGTAAAACATTCATTAAACTATCAATAATGACATATAATAAGATGAAAAAAAAGGGTATGATCAAATGATATATTATTAGGCATGAAAAAATTATTATTGAATGTAACTTCTTAACATGTCTATTCAACTCTAAATTTCTCATTCTTGGCAAAAATTTAGAAGGGAAAAAAAATACTCTCAATTTCTCAAATTGATTTTTACAAATGGAGGAGTTTTTGTAAGGGAAGCCATAAAATGAGTTGGTGATCAAAGAAAGAAACAATTAAATCTTCTACTCAAATCTCGAGTAGGAAACATA
>JAWZTD010027460.1:2245-15977 GCA_035221335.1 Echites panduratus
TGGGTTAGATCACATAACAGAGATTGATAGTCTTGTATGCTATGTACTTGGAATTATTCAGTTAAGACAGACCTGCAACTTGTGTTAATTGCAACTTGTGTTTTGTCCATAGTTTATATCATTGAACCCAAGGCATCCTTAGTATAATTGTTATTGTACTGAATATTCTTCTAGTGAGTATTCATTCTGATTCAATGGTAAAAATACAAGATACCTAAGGATGGTAGATGCTATTGAGTAAGGTGATTCTTCTAGACTTTTTTTGGCGACACACACCTTAACTCAGGATTTCACCTAGGGTTTGTTTAGATTAGATAGAATGACCTATGAGAGACTATTCTCATCAACCATTCTCTTGATTTGGAAGATTAATCAATACCCTAATCGAATTAATTGAAAGCAATAGTGTAATTCTACAAGAACCATATAAGAGTTTTGTAAGTATCTCATAAATCAAAGACTGAAGTCTAGGTTTTGCTCAAAGGAACAGAGAAGAAACATTCTCTTAAATTCTCATCTAGAAAGTTGATTGTGTTTGTAATACAAGAATAAAGTCTTTTATAACCAAAAGCTAACTAAACCAAGTTGGAAATAAATTACAATAAGGCCAATATACTATTTAGAAGTTACAAGTGAGACTTAGAAGAAAGAAACGAAGAAAATGTTGTTGTTGGCTGGAGCTTCATCCGGTGCCCGATTGGAGGCATCAGACACCGGTTGGCAGGAGCTGGTGTCGACCTAGAGGTTGTTGGAGCTCCGGAATGCCCTTGGAAGAACAGTGACGGGGTTTGTTATTCTGGCCGGTGCTTGATCATGGCTGGTAGGCTCCAGACTGGAGTTTCTTCTCACCATTCCTTCTAAAAATTTTGTTCCATTCTTTGGTGCTTTCTTCTAGCTCTTCAAGCCTTGTTTTCATGTTTTGGCATGAGTTTGAGGATTTTGAAGCCTCAAAAGATAAGTCCTTCAACCACCCTTTGTTCCTATAGACTTCATAAAGTCTTGGTGTTTCAAGTTAGCTTCAAAAGTTGATGCATTTCTTTAGCCCTTGAGTCCCATGATCTCCATTTTTAAGCTTTAGGTTTTTTCATAAATGACTTCAAGCTCAAGTTAGTTGCATTCCAAATGTCTTCTCTCTTTTTTGAACTTGAAATATTGAACATTGTATGCCCTTTATCTTGCATGTTTGATGTCTTTAAAATGATAGTTCCTTTGATGTCTTGAATGATCTTCAATCAACCTTGAGTTACTAATAGGATTTCATCATTCCCCATGTCTTAAATGGATACATCCTCGAATCTCGTTATCTTCATTTGAGTGGCTCTTAGGACCTCATCGTTCCCCCTCACTTAAAAAAGATTTGTCCTTGAGTCTTCGATTCCTACATTGAGAAAAGAACGATCACTAGCATTGATTGAAACATCAAATGATTCTTATCTCTTTACCCGATGCTATCAAAGGTTTGTCAAGCATGTTTCTCTATGGATGTCTTCACCAAATTGGTATTTCCATTCCTTTGCCAAGTATTCCTTCTCATTGACCATAAAAGCATTAGATGAAATAACAAATATAAGGAATACTTTTCACTTTAAGCACTAAGGAAACAAATTACACCATGTAAAGCACAAGTCAAAATCACATAGAATACTGTCCTTATAAAAGCAATAAGCAAATGCATATAAGGACACAAAATTTCATCATTTAAATCACAAAGCATACATCTGAAAAGTTGATGTCGTCAAAATTATGAAACAAAAAGCATTTCAAAAAGTGACTAAAGCATGTCAAGCATCAAGAAACACCTTCTTTGCGAAACAAGTACGTGCATCCCATTAGACTCATCAAGCATATGCATAAAATGATCAAAAGATAATTCATACACATGCTAGGATTCTCATGATCATCAAGATGGTTCACATAACACTTGTAGCAAGTAGGAAAATGTTCCAAGAACCTCAACATTTCTCCTCATTTGGCACAAAGTAAAGACTTTAACTTCACATTTTTCCACTCTTCATGCCAAATAAAGATCAAACACAAGAAATTTATCTCAATTTGTTTTACAATAGGTTCATCAAGTTCATCAAAGAACGAATTTTCATCACAGAACATCTTCTTAAAAGGTGGTAGCAAATATCAATTAAGAATCATAGCTTTCTTTTTCATATGTAATCCTAAGACATGACCTTTAAACAATAAGTACAAGATCATGGGATTAACATATGTTACATGGTTCAAATCATGATTCTCAAAATTCAATAATCCAATGAACTCATCATGAACACAGAATATTCATTCTAGGCATACATCCATAAAAGCCATAAACTTTGAATTTAAGAATCATAAGAAGAAGTTCAAACCAAGCGTTCATGTTCCCACCAAATTCATTAAGTTTCAAAACCTTCCTAGAACTCAAGCTCACAACATGATAAGCCTTTCCACACATTTCAATCAAGCAATGATTCTTGAAAGATATGGAGTCACTTTCAAAATCTTGCTCTCTAATCAAGATATCCAAGAAATTAAGATCAACAATCATTATGCACATAAGACAACAAAGATATAAATTGCTATCAAGTTTCATGACAACAAATTCGGTATCGCTCAATGGTCTAGAACACACTCGGATATGCATTCTAGGCAAATAATCATGTAAATCATAATCTTCAAGTTGCCTAGCAAGATTAATCAAGAGATATAATGTCCAAGCACTAATATAGATAACAAGATAGTGAAGTCTCTCAACTTCCCTACGATGCAAGTTTACAACATGACATGCTCCAACAATAATCTCTAGCAAATATTTATTCTCAAGAGGTATATACCTCTTTGTCAAAAGAATAATCATAAAGCACATCTCAATCAAGATAAATTTATAATCAACAATGAGAATGCACCTTAGATAACCAAAATATGTATGTCTATCAAGAGTCAAAATATTAAAGATCCACACAACTCTATCATCTAAGACACACTTAGAATCTCCATTCATTAATATCACAATGACAAACTTCCTCAAGTTGATAAAACAATTTAAAGCATAGGAAGATATCATCGCACTCTTACCATGGAGTTCAAAGATCAACAAGTCATACATGGAATTCATGGGCATTAACAAAGTATTTTCATCAAACAAATGATCATCATGCTTATAGAATTCAATATAACGAACTTGTTTTGAAGATTGAAGCACAAAATCAGGAAAATACAATTCATTATCAAATATTATGATACCAAAAATCCTTAACACTCAATGGTCTAAAACAAACTTGATTACTCTTCTTATGTATAGGTCAAAGATATGCTTTCACAAGAAATCCAAGCAACTCTATTCACAAAAGAGTATCTTCAAGCACCTTTCAAAAATTTCAATGGTGGACAAGTCACATATGAAATTCCTAGGCATAATCATGACATTCTTTAAAAGCAAAGATTCATTATGCTCATAGAATTTAACATATTCAACTTGCCTTTCAACATTAGGCACAAGGTCATAAGCATGCTCTTTCATATTTGATTTCCTAGCAAGCTCAAAATGTGGAATAACATTGAAAAGACATTTAGATAAACACATCTTATTCTTACTAACCAAGATATTATCACCATGCATTAAAGTACCAACAAGAGCATCATGCTCACAATCACCACAGGTATTTACCAGCTTGAATTGTTTCACACAAGATTCCTTAATAATCATAAAGTCCATGAAAGTTGTAATAATGCTCAAAGAAGTACAATTGATGCTTTCCAAAGTCAAGGAATCATTATGCTCAAGAAATTCAATCATAGCATTAAGCTTGGAAGCATAATAAGAACTTCCACAATCACATCTAACTCAAGAAAACAATTTTTCATGACCAAATTTTAGAAATTTATCTCTAAGGGTAGAAATGAGATTGTACCATTGAAGCATCTTACTTACCCTCACTACGTCATGTCCAAATTCCCTCTTGAGTATTCATTCAAGCTCCTGAAATTTAGAAGAAGAAACATTAGGAGAAGAATGGTCAGATGTAGGAGTAGAAATAAAGATCTCTCTTTCCACATTCTCTTGTTCTATTCTCTCCTCTCTTTCATTTTTCTTCTCTTCATTTTCGCTCTCAAGATTTTTCCATTCTATGTCCCTTTCAATTGAACTCTCACTTTCTTTTCCCTTTTGATAATTTTCTTTTTCATATGAGTTCTCATTTTCTTTTTTCATTTCTTTTCTCTCACACTCATTTTTATTTTGAAGCTCCTTTTCTTTTCAATGTCATTTCTCTCTTTATCTTGCCTCTCGTATTCCTTTTCTTTTTCACTTTGTAGGTCATTTTCTTTTTTCCTCATTTCTTTTTCTCCCTCATTCTCATTTTTGCTTTCATGCTCACTTGTTAGCTGTTCTTTCTTAACATAAAATTCCCCCATCATATTCTTAATAATCAATTGATCTTTATGGGCTCCTTGTGTTGTCAAAGACTTCAATCTCACGCTTGTCCCATCTTTCTTGAAGAAGTACTTGTTATGTAGTTCATCATATGTAGCTTCTCTTTCCCTTTGGCAAGGGTTGTCTAGAAATAAATGAATTGCTTTCATATACACCACATCACAAACCACATCATCCTCATAATTTATAATGGAAAAAGGTATCTAACTTGTTTCTCAACTATAACCTCTTCGCCCCCTCTCAATTTTCTTGTCTTGTAAGGATTTGGATGGCGTTCGCATTTAAGCCCCAATCTATAAACCACTTATTTTACTAACCAAGTTTACCTCACTCCCATGATCAATCATTAAGCTACTTAGCTTGTCAAAGATGATGCATCTTGAAAGAAAGAAATCCATCATGTTGCTTGAGAAATCCTCTTCAACGCTGGTAGCTCGGGATGAAGTTGTTCCCACCATATCCATGGTGTACCTACAATGAGAAATCTCAAGCAAACAAGTAGCAATAATATGTTCCTCACTTGCACTCATGTATGTCATTCAATTAAGGCTTTTACACACTCAATTAAGGTCAACACTCTTGCCTTTTACCGCTCAAACTCTTCACTAAGTTCTTATAGTATTCACTAATGCAAATGCAATTCACTTAGTTCAAGGTACCAAGTAATCATGCAAATACAAGCAAATGATAAATAAAAATCCACAAATATGATTCAAAGGGTTTAAGAAATGTCATTCAATTCAAAGCAAGTGATAACACAATGATGAGTCAAAGAAATTTTCAATAAGGCATTTTATCGAACATTTAAAGGTCAAGAAGTGTGATCAAGTTTTTCTATGCAATTTCAATTGATTTCAAGTCTCTTTAGTTTCCAAATTTGGACAATGAATTGAGCAAATGTATTTAACAATGTTTCTCAATCAAATATTGACCATAAGCACAAGAATTTTCAAACTCAATTTTGTCTCTCTTTTTTTTTTTTTTGTATCATAGATCGTTTGTTCTGTTTTGCAGAGACAAGGATGAAAGAAGCAAAATCACTCAATAAATAGAATTAGCCAACTCTTTCGGACTTAGGCTGGATTCCCACAAATAATTGATCACAAGAAATTAGTAGGAAAGATGTAAACAAAAACCCAGAAACAAACATATGATCATACGATTTCAACGAATACAAATATGATCAGGGCACAAACAAAAGATAAAGCAAATAAAGATAGTCAGACCTAGATGAAGAATGCAATTGATACCACTTTATGATGTGATTCTTCTCGACTCTTTTTGGAGAGTAGGACGACGAACACCTTAAGTCAGGATTTCACCTAGGGTTTGTTTAGATTAGATAGAATGACCTATGAGAGACTACTCCCATCAACGATTCTCGTGATTTGTAAGACTAATCAATACACTAATCAAAGTAATTGAAAGCCCAATTATAATTCTACAAAAACCCTAGAAGAGTTTTGTAAGAATCTTACAAATACAGAAGTCTAGGTTTTGCTCAAAGTAGCAGGGAAGAAACATTCTCTCAAATTATCATCCGAAAAGTTAACTGTGTTTGTAATACAAGAGTGAAGTCTTTTATCAGCCAAAAATTAACTAAACAAAGCTGGAAATAAATTGCAATAAAGCCCCTAAACCATCTTGAAGTTACAAGTGAGACTTGAAAGAAAGAAAATGAAGAAAACGTTGTTGTTGGCTGGAGCTTCATTTGATGCTGGATTGGAGGCATCAGGCTCCAGTTGGCAGGAGCTGGAGTAGGACTGGAGGTTGCTGGAACGCTAGGCTGCCTCTGCAAGAACAGTGATAGAGTTTGTTGATTTGGTTAGCGCCGAATCATGGCTGGCTGCACCAGACTTTAGTTTCTTCTCACCATTCTTTCTCCAATTTTGTTTCATTCTTTGGTGCTTTCTTGCAGGTCTTCAATCCTTGTTTTCATGGCATGCTTTCGCATGAGTTTGAGGACTTTGAAGCTTCAAAAGATAAGTCCTTCAACCACCCTTTGTTAATATAAATTTCATGAAGTCTTGGTGTTTCAAGTTATTTTCAAAAGTTGATGCATTTCTTTAGCCTTGAGTCCCATGATCTCCTTTTTTAAGCTTTAGGGTTTTTCATGCATGACTTCAAGCTCAAGTTAGTTTCCTTCCAAATATTTTCACTCCTTGAACTTGAAATATTGAACATTGTATGCCATTTATCTTCCATATTTGATATCTTTAAAATTGGACTGCCTTTGATGGTATGAATGATCTTCAATCAACCTTGAGTTACCCTAGGATTTCGTCAAATAAGCACAATAGTGGATGTTACATAGAAGGGCAAATGTGTTGATACATTTGTAGGTGAAAAACTAAGGGTTGAGATTTATCTCAACAAGCCTCTTATTTGTACAGTAATGTATCATGAAGTACATCATATTCTTATGGTGATAATAGAACGTGTTTAGAATGATGAAGTATATAGCTACTATGTAGTAAGGGCATTTGGGTCATTTTATAGTGACATGAACATTGTGTCTTAAGTTCCTTCATCTAACCCTGTTGTGTATGAATGATTTTATATCATTCTTAAATAGGAGATTGGAGAAGGAATTAATTTTATTCTAAATAGTATTAATAATTAATTAAGAATTTTCATTAATCCTTGAAAATAAGGTAAACATCTTTTCTGGTTATGAGTTCTTGAACGTTTATGGTATCCGAGCCATTCATGAACCCAGTGAAGAATTGAAGAATTGTTGTTCATTTTTTACTAAATGATTTTCTTTAGTTGGAACTCTTTCTAGTAAATATTTATTTTGTCTAATAGGAAAATCATGTTTTAAAGTCTTGTTGGTAAAAAAGAACACCTCTTTTCCATAATTATGAATACTCCTACTACTATTCAAACTCAGATCTTCAAAAATTTCGAATCTTATTAGAACTACTAGCACTCTTTCTTTATGTAGAAGAACCCTTGTTTTTGATCAGTCCAAGCAAACCATAGATTTCAGTATAATCCCTGAAACAGCCACAGTTCCAGAAGTTATTAATCCCATTATCAGCCCATATAATGTTTATAGAAACCAAGGATCTCTTCCAAGAAGTTTTGATAGTATAAGACAACTTTTCAGAGCCAAAAAGATTAAAGAACATGTTCAAGCCTCAGCAATAAGCAACAGTGACATTTGTTCTTCTCCTCAAGAACAATATGTTACCCTTCAAATCCTACTAGAATATATAAATCATTGGAGATCTGATGGATACAGTCAACTTTCATCTTGGAGTAGTAAGATTGGTTCTTTCATTTGGAGGAAGAAGAGGACTTCCTGTCACAACTAAAGTTGCAATACTCGATACCAGGTTCAATCAATATGAATATGCTGTAATAAGTGCTGCAATGACTACACTAAACTCTGGAAGTGTAGTTCTCACCCTCTTTCCTAATTTTGCTATCTCTTTAACTGACCCAAATATGCCATCTTGTTTCCAAGATCAAATTCAAATTACAGAAGCAGAGTAGGTCAACATTGCAAAAGTGGCAACTCTTCATCATCAAATTGTTTACAGATTGCAAAACCATGCTTTTGACCTCCAAAAAGTTGGCTCACAAAATGCTTTGATCTTATTAGCTTATGCTAATACTGAGGTACCAACTCTGATAGAAGTTCCTAGACAAATCATAAAACAGGAACTAAAAAAATTAGTGCCTACTAAATGGATCTCAAATTATAAGGCACGCAGAAGAGAACCAACAACTATTCAAGCAGCTTATCCAACATATCAACTACTGCTAGATGGTCAGGTCATAACCAACTTCAGTCCACAAACCTCTGAATCAAACAGGACTTCAGCTTAATTTCCATTTCCTTTGGGATGTTCCTGGATCAGGTATGTGTGATACTGATTGCTCATGTGATGAATTTTCCAATGAAGAGGAAGATGAAAATCCTTGAAGCAGAAGAGCCAGGAAGTAAAGGCCTCAAAGAAAGTGCAAGATCAAGATTGTCTATAAAGATGACTTGGATTCTGATGATGATAATGACACATCAAATTGTGTCCCAGTCATATCCAAGGTTGTTGACAATCTTCCCTTTCCAGGTAAGTTTTCAGGTAAGAATTTAAATTCTTGGAAAATAAATAATTCCTCAATATTAAATAACATTCTAGCATCTACACCTATACCCTTTATGATGTTTAATTATGTAATGAATTTCCCCCTCTTGAAACTCTTAAAGACCTTGTATCTCAGGTCATATCTTCTTCTTTTGTTGAACAAAAAACAAAAGATTCGCAGGGAAGAATAGTTCCTTTGACTCCTACTGAAGAAGTTCTGAATTGGCAAACTCAGAACGAAAGAGCACAGAATGTTGGTAAAGCTTGACAGTAAGGTTGAACAGGTAGTCTCGGAGGTAAAAGAGATCAAGAAAAGAATTGATCCCTTTGAACAACTCCATCATAAACTCCTTACCTAGATTCAAGCCTTAGATCATGAACTCAGATCTATGATCCAACATAAACAATTTGGTCCAGACTTTAAAAGAAAAGATGAAGAAATAGCCAAACTCAAGAAGGAGCTATAGAGGATGAAAAAGCCTTTTTTTCCCACATCTTCTGCACATCAACCTATTCATTCTACATCCACTGTACCATATCCACTATATGATAGTATACCTAGTCCTTCATCTTTGTTTTCTTCACCCCCTAGTAATTATCCTGCTTTCCCTAGGACTACTCAGTTAAATTTCTTTGAAACTCTTGCTGCTAGGAAAAACAAAAGAAAAAAGCGAAAAAACAAAAACAAAAAATTCATAGTCCCAGTGTTCATAATTCTCAACAACAGGATCCTCTTCCAAATGTTGAGTCCTCCTTTACTGCAGAAGATTTTTATGAGAAGCAGTTAACTATACAGTCATTTCCTAATAAACATAATATTGATGACTCTTATTTTTCTGGAAATACTTCTGAGATCTCTGAAATAGATTCTCAGGACGAAACAGATTAATCCAACAATGATCCTGACAAAAAAATTGTGGACGTATCTGCTATTCTAATGGCAGATCCAGTCTCCTGAACCTCAAGTTTTTCAGAATGATTCTAAAGAAGAAGGAACACATACTTAATAAACAATCACTCCAGAAATCCATTTAAAAAAGCCTACTTATGGCCCGTGGCTTACTCTTGATGATATTCCTGTATCAAAGAGAAGAGAAAGGATGCAAGAAATCCTTGCAGGGCTTAATCTTCAAATCACAAAGGGAGTATATTTAATTTGAAGTGTGTTCTAGACATGTTAGTTCCATGGCATATTGGTTTCTTAATTTGTCAGAAATCAGAATATCAAAAACTGATAATTATAAATGATGACTCTGTAGATTACATTATGAATATCCTGCATGCAGAATTCAATGAAGACCCTTCTTTGCATTACAAACAACAGAAAAATGATTTCTTTACATAAAAAAGATCTTGATAAACATTTTAGAAGAATGTCTCATATTTTCCATTTGATTAACGGAAATAGTTATCCTAATCTGAAACAAGTTTATATCTCTTCCTTTCCACAGGAATTGCAACCAGGAGTTCTCAAAATGATCAAAGAATCCAAGAGACAATATAATAATATTGGTATCCACCAGTTCACCCTTTCTTCCTTGAATAAACTTAGTGAACAAAGAGAATTCTTTTCTGATTTTCTAAATAAGTAGAAAACTTTGAGAAAGACTTACATGAAAAACTCTGAAATCGGTTGCAAATAAAAATGTGTTTCTTCTCCAAAAACACATAAAATAAAGTCTCTAAAATCTTTTAGAGATAGAAAAAAGTCTAAAAAATCTTGAAGTTTTTTAGAAAAAAATTTGGGAAAAATCCTAAATCTGATAGATGTTTATCTGCAAGAAGAAAGGACATTTTGCAAAAAATTGTCCTTGAAAAAGGATTAAAGATCAAAATCTAATCTCTCAGTTTATGTGTGATAATCTTGATTCTGATATAGAATCTAAATTTTCTAAGCAGAGTGAACCAGATAAGCAAACAGTCTTTGCCATCGAAGATTCAGATTTAGAAGGACAAGGTTGAATTGAACCTACTACATCTAGCTGGCATGCCAAGCCTTTAATATCAATAAAAGGCCTGAACAGATTAGAGGTAAGAAAAGGTTAGTTATTGATTACAAGCCTCTAAATCAATTTTTAAAAGATAATAAATTTCCTCTACCAAAGATTGAAATATTTTTATCCATCTTGCTGATGCCAAAGTATTTTCAAAATTTGATTTAAAAGCTGAATTTTGGCAATTGGTGATTTGTCTAGAGGAAAGATACAAAAATGCCTTCTATATTCCTAAAGCTCAATTTCAATGGAAAGTCATGCCATTTGGTTTGAAAGTTGCACCTTCTATTTTTCAAAAGGCAATGGCTAAGATTTTTTCAAGAATAATTCATTCCTCTCTGGTTTATATTGATGATATTCTTCTTTTTTCAAAAGATGATGAAGCCCATAGAACACTGCTTGAGCAGTTCTTTGAAATCGTTAGCCAAAAAGGTATCATGCTTTATGAAAAGAATCCTTCATAGGAAAACCAGAGATAGAATACCTTGGAATGAAAATCTCAAATAGAACATTTCATCCAGGACTATACCTTGTTGAGCAACTACCCAATTTTCCTGATGAAAACCTTTCCACCAAAGAAAGACAACAATTCCTTGGTATTGTAAATTACGTAAGGACTTTTCTTCCTATAATTACATCCACCCTAGGGAATAGAATACACTAAAGCCGTTAGCACTATAAAAGAACTTTGTAAAAATCCCCCTCCTTTGCACATTCCAGCCACTGGTCTCCAAATCCTTTAAACAGATGCAAGTGATGAATATTATGGTGCCATACTTCCTGAAGAAATTCAAGGAGAAAAACATTGTTGTGGCCATGCTAGTGGACAATTTAAATATTTGGAAAAAAGCTATCATACCACAATCAAAGAAATTTTTGCTGTGAAATATGGAATAAAAAAATTTGAGTTCCATCTCAACGGTCATGAATTTTTGGTGCAGATGGATAACTCCTCTTTTTGAAAGATTTTTTATTTCAAAAATAAAATGATTCCAGAATTGCAACTTTGAGACTAAAAGATTGGTTTTCAAAATATCAATTTAATGTATCTCACATGAAAGGTTCTTCAAATATTCTTACTGATCTTCTATCTCGACCGAAGAAAAGTTTGAAAGTTAGTTCTTTTGAACTACCTAAAGTTTTTGTAAATTCCTTATCTATTCTTTTGATTTTAATGTTAGCTAGACCTCTTGAAGATAATCATGTTTCTATCTTCCCAGGAGCTTCTTCTAGTAAATCTAGTAGTCTTTCTTTTCCTCATGATCTTCATCCTCATTGTTCTACAAACGATATCCACAGATATGCAGAAAAGAATCTTTTCAGATTTCAAGCTCTTGCAATGTCAAAAACTTCTAATCCTTCTTATATATCTCGTTTTGTTATTAAATTCCCTTATCTCAACATCATCCAACTCAATTTCTCACCTCCTCGTGATATCTCTAGAAATAAATTATGGTTTCTGTGGTGCCTTTTTGTTTTCTATACTCATCCAATTGAACCTGACATCTTTGAGTTCAAACAGTTCTTTACTGTCACTAGAAATGCTGAAAGATATCCCCATATTTGGACATTTATCACTTTGGTTTCAGTCTCAAAGTTCTTGGTATGATGAATTAAGTACCAAGATACTAAAGTCCAGTCCAGTTCCATTATTTCAAACCTTTATATTTTATAGGCCTTATGTAATGAGAGAAGCCTAAAAATGGCTCATTTCCATTTATTATCCTACTCCAGTCCTAAAATTTTATCTTTGGATAAAATCTCTTTATTCCTTCATGCGAAAAGAATCATGTGTTTCTATTTCACTACATGAACTCTATTCCATCAGCATCAATCAAGAAATAGGATTGCCGATTAAAGATTATGGTCAACAAATTACTGATGATGATATTGAAAGAGAATTAGAGATTCTAGATGAACAGAAAATGCAAGATTTCATTGACAGTCAACATCAATAGGGAAGGATATGGATTATAATGGGATGAATCATTTTCTCAAGAATATTGGACTTATCAAAATAATCCTTAAAGAGCTACAAACAAGTGAAACTTTTACTTTATGTCTTGTCATCTTAACTTTGTTAGAGTTGGTCTTCCACCAGGTTCGTTTTTATTCCTTTCGTATGATGTGTAATAATGATAAGATTCTCATATTGTCTTTGAGTGTGATTGTATTATCTTTTCCGTAGAGATAAGATTTATTCTTATCTTTACAATTTGTAACTTTTACTTTATGTGATTTTCCAACTTTAGTTTGTTGGAAGATAAGGATTCGATCCTATCTTTATAATTTGTAATATTTTCAAATCCGAGTTTGTAGTCCGGAGGATCTCCTATATATATCCTCCTGATTTGTAGGGAAAACTCAAGTTGAGTTTCAAGTTTCTCTTTTGCAAATCAAGTTTGTCCTATAAAATATGAGTTTCTAGTTTTCAAATCTTGGTGTTCTTTTATAATAGCAAGTTCTTTATACATAATTTAAATATCTTCCAAAATATTTATTTTAGTCAATAACTCTTGAAGTTATTTCCACTGATCCTGATGCTTCAATATCAGCTATGTGCAAGGATTTGTAGCTAGAAGTGATTAATTAATTAATCAGAAAGTAGGCAGAAGTAGAAAAGAAGGTAAACATCTTTTTCGGTCATGAGTTCTTGAACCCTTGTGGGATCAGAGGTTGAATAAAATTAATTAGTTATTTTATTTAGTATTATAAAATAATTTGAACTTAGGTCCATATGATTAATTATTGTTGGGTTTAAATAAATAATGACGTCACTATTTATTTTTATTAGTCTTATAATTAATTTGGATTTAGATCCATGAGATTAATCATTGATGGGTAAAGGAAAAAATATTGGGCTTTAATTAAATTTCCAAAATAATTATATTGTGTCAATGATCGAATAAATAATTATTGGACCTTTAATTAAATGAAAGGATGATGTGTTGTTGGGCTATTGGTCCATGATGTGATTCTTGCTTTTGTGAAGAAATCAAACAAACACACAAACAACACCAAGAAGAAAGGATTTCATCTATGATTTATTTTTGGATTAGTTAGAGTGACCTATGAAAAGGATTATCATCAACCACCCTCTTGATTTGGGAGACTAATCAATACCCCAATCCCTTAGTAATTGATTACCCTAGTGTAATTCTCTAAGAACCCTAAAAGAGTCTTGGAAGAATCTCACATAAAAGACCTAAGTCTTGTTCAAACAC
>JAWZTD010027489.1:0-15964 GCA_035221335.1 Echites panduratus
ATCGTTCTCTAACATGTATTTATGTTTTTACTTGAATATCCCATATTCATGATCAGTAAAACGTGATCATCAGTAAGTTTACATACTATTCTTAATTTATTATTGTTCCAATAATAACAACTGAATAGAGACTATTTAGAATAATACATCTATTGTCAGGAGGATTTTACTATTAAGTCACATACTTAATGACCAAAAGGTAGATGGTATTATTCATTGAAACATTATGTATAATAAAATCAATCTCATAAATACATTTCAAACAAAAAAATGTAAATTATGTCATTGTACTAGTACATAACACTATTAGATTTTTCAAGAACAGTCAAGGTTTTTTTGAACCATAAGAGGAGCAATATTCGATAGCAAGAGACAGTCCAAGGAGAGAGATTCGTCAGCCACATAGATATGCAAATTTAGTTGCATATGCCCTATCAATTGCACATGAAACTAAAAAAATTGGTGAGCCCTCTTCATATTCGGATGTAATTTCTTGTGACAATTCAGATAAGTGGTTGATTGTTATCATTCTCTCTACAAGAATGAGACTTAGGTTCATGTAAAACGGCATCCAGATATGAAGATTGTTGGTTGCCAATGGGTTATCAAGAAAAAGGAATAAATCCTAAAGGGTTGAGGATGCAAGATATAAAGCACGATTAGTTGCAAAGGGCTATAGTCAAGAACAAAGTGTTGACTTTAATGATATTTTCTCACCTGTTGTTAAACATAACTCTATTTTACTTGCTTTAGTTGCCATATATGATTTGGAGTTAGACCAACTTGACGTTACGATAGCGTTCTTACATGGTCTACTTATAGAACAAATTTATATGAAATAGCCCGAAGGATTTGAAGTTGAAGGAAAAGAAAACCATGTTTTCTTGTTGAAGAAATCTTTGTATTTATTGAAGCAATCTAACAGACAATGGTATAAGAGGTTTGATTCATTTATGTTGAGTTATGGTTACTCCATAAGCATGTATAATAATCGTGTCTACTTCCGGAAGAAAAATGATGGTTCTTTCATTTATTTGTTGTTATATCACTACAAGAAAGGTCCAATTTTTCAAAGGGAAAAATTAGTTGAAAAAACACCATATTTCATTGAAAAATTTGGTTTTCAATGAAATGTTTTTGTTGCTTTGAGCTCGTAGATAAATTTATTTTCAACAAATTACTTTTCGATGAAAACTTTTTAAGGATCTTTTCAAGAAATTTTCTAGGAAATTAAATTATAATATTATATTTGAATCTATCAACAAAAAGTCCATTTTATAGAAAACATTTTCAACAAAATGTTATTTCCTTTAAAAATTTTTCTACAAATTGCTTTCTAATAAAATTTCAACAAAAATTTGAATTGAAAAAATATATATTTTTAACCAATAATAATTTTCATATTATAAATTATTAAACAAATTTTCATATAAAAATATTTATTTTGCACATATAATGTATCAAAAGTGTAACAAATTTCTCACATCAAACTTTTCCCCATTCATTAAGTAGAATTGAGTAAAAAGTATAACAAAATAATATTTTCATTAATTAATTGGGCTATAACAAAATTATAATCTAGTCAAAAAAGATTTCAAACAAAAAAAAATGTACAAAAAATGAACTAACAATTGCCTCAATTTAGAATTTCCAAAAAGATGAATCAAGTAGGTTTTTCTCCTTGGATCAACAGTCAAATCTCTATGAACCTTTCTGATCTCTGACTCAAGTTTATCCTGATACCAATTGTCAGGATAAAATCCATAATTCCCAAAAGTAAATACCTTCATCCAAAACTGATTGGAACATAATAAGTAGTGCGGAAGCGTACCTAAATCCATCTGCTTGATGATTTCTTGAACTTTGGAGTTTCTGATCTTCGAAAGAGAGGGTAACGATAGTTTTTGTATTTTTTGTCTCGAAGGGATCAGAAAAAATAATCAATGTATATCTCATTTTGGGAACCATAACCCTTTATATCTTAAATTGATATTAATTTCAATTCTGTCCTTCATAGAATTGGAAATTATCCAATAGTCTCTATACAGTTATTTCATAATTAATTAGATACCCCAATGATTAATATTTACACAGTAGACCACAACCAAATATATTAATCAATTTATTATAATAGTTATACATATTTTATTTATATATGTCAACCTATATTAATTATTGGAATTTATTCCAAGAGAGACGATCAGCTTTGAAACTTCACCAAGCTTCAGGTGCATGAGTGGTCCATATTCCATGGCCAAATCCCTCATAGTCCGATGTGGAAGAGGGCCAAAAAGCTGGTGAATGTTAACTAGTATGTTAAGTTGTTTAGGCCCTGGAGGTATTTTTATTGTGGGGTTGGAGGGTTTCTTTACGATTGTGAAAAAAAAAAAAAAAAGATAAAGAAAAGAAAAGTCCGATTCACAAGCATTTTTTTCTTTGGTAAAAATAGCTATTTGTACACATTAAATATTTAAGTTCAATTTAAAATACTCTAGAACGTTTTTTTTTTTTTTGGAGCCTATAACCATTATCCAACTAACTCAATATTTTAATCTATAAATATATAAATATATATATATATACACACACACACGCATATATATATATATAGTGAATTTACATTATAATTAATTTACATTAAACTATTTATATATACCACTCCACAATCCAAAATAAAATCCGACCACTTTTATTATGTACCCTACATGTACGTTTATTTTTGGGTAAAATGGTCACTTCAGATCCATTTTCAAAAAAAAAATAATAATAATAATAATAATAATAATAAGGTTTCTAAAAAATAAACATAATTCTTATTGTTTTCTTCAATTTTTGATTTACTCTTCATCGGCCCATAATTTTTCTGGTATATTTTTTTTTGTCACTCTCTATTATAAAAGTAAAAACTTTAACACATGTCCTAAAAGATTCCAGTATTTCTAAGATTTACTTTTTCTTTTTAGATTTAATACATAAAATATATAAAAATAATTTTAAAAAATTACGAGTACGATTTTTATTATTATTTTAAAAGATCCGTAGCAAGTTCACCCCAAATCACAATCAAACCAATGAAAAATTGATTCCATCTCATTTCACGTGGAGTTCATCTTTATTTTCCTTTGAATTGTTCTTTCTATTTTTCGCTATTTTCAACATGTTTGAATCAACTCAGAGCACTGTTTAATTGACAAAAGAAAGGTGAAGCAGATTATATATATATATATATATATTTATATCTATAAGGGCATTTCGTCTCCCACGGTTATATAATTAGTCTTGCAGAGCTCTTAGATCTCTCCATAATTTTTTTTTAATTTTAATTTTAATTTTTATTATATATTTTTTTGAAATTAAAAATATATTTATATATAGATCTCTTTTTTCATTTTTTTTTTTATGGTTGAACTTCACATTCTTGTTTAAAAGCATTAATACCTTACAAGTTTTTTTGGCAGAAATAGGCAAACCGTATATGCCTTTGAAGAAATGAGATTTACATTTGAAATCTGCATTCCATTTCTCAGAGTTCTCTTTTCTTCAAATCAATGATACAAAACACAGCTATAGAATAGCATGTATGTGTGTGATGTGATTCTATACCTTTAGTAGAGAACTACTAGCTACATAAAGAATCATTGAAAGAAAAGCTGAAATGATGGTAATTTTAGTAGGCATTCTTCCTTTGTCAGTTCTCTAGATCATGGCTTCATAGATGGGCAAGGAATTCAATATGCCAAAACCAGTATAAACATCTGAATGAAGAAATCATCACATTTTTCTCCCTTGAGAATTTCCAGAAAACTGACAAGGAATGCAATCAAATTGACTAGTGCAGTTACTATAGAAGTAACTGATATTGTCCAAACTTGAATACCCCTTGATTAATTACTCTTGGAGCTCATCTTTACCTTTCCTGCAAATATAAACAGTAATTAATTTTGTAGTTTAGGATGCAAGGATGGTATCCTCAGGAAAATGAATAATTAAATTCAGAATCTTTATAAAACCCAAATGTGAAAATAAATAAATTATAGAAAAGGGCGGGGGGGATTTGATTGATTAATAAAATAAATAATTAAAAAGAAAAACTAGAAAGAGAGAAAGTTCAATAAGCAATCAATTTACATAGTTGTTCCTTGGCATTAATAATTATCAATTTTTTTTATAAACAATATAAATGAATAATATAAAGTAATTAAGATATAAACAATTAGAATATGAAAAGTTATTATTAGATATTAATCAAATTATCTCACCAAGCAACACGTATTTTTCCTCAACAAATGTAACACTCACTTACACTTTTTCCTTTCTTAATTAAACATTCTTGACTTATATTCTTCCGGTCTGAAATCAAATTTCCAATTTTGACTTACACTTTTTTAAGAAATTTAGTTTTACAGTTAACAATATCAATTTTTAAAACAGAAAAAAAGTTAACTAGTTTATTATTAAATGTAACATTCAAAATGAAAATGAAAATGCTTGGCATTCAATTCAGGGTGGAGAGAGTAAAATTTTTAAAGGCTAAAAATCGAAAGTTCAATTCTAGAGCTGTTTATTTATTAACTGAAGCAATGGAGCTCAGAAAAAAAGCATTTTGAGAAATATTTACCTGAGGAAAAACAGGTCATCCGAGAACCAAAATAGTGTGAAACCAAGTCGGAATGACGAAAAAAAGATATAGAAAAGGAAGATGCTGACGGAGACTTTTAACAGAGAATGGTTTTGAAAATTAGATGGAAGTACTATCCCAAAATGTATACCTTCTTGGAAAAAAAAAATGAAAAGTTAAGTCTGATTCATATGTCACATGAGTCATCTTTTCTTTCGTGAAAATAGCCATTTGTACCTTTTTTTTTTTTCTTTCCCTTTTTCAAATGTATCCTTTTATTTTTTATTTTTTAATTTTTTTAGCCTGTGTTGCTATCCTTAGAGACACTTTGGAGTCAATACAGGAGGTATTGATGGGATTCAAATTTTGAATCTGATATCTACACTTGTCACTCCACCTGTTAACTATTTATGTTTAATTAAAAATAGTTTAAAACTTTGTTTTTAAAATTTTTATATACATAATGAATTTGCAACGAAAACAAAATGTCTAAAACCTTTTTTTTTTAATTATTTATGTACATAGTGAATTTTCTTTTAACTCAAAATATACTAAAAAACTTTATTTTTCTCAACTTAAATATATATATATATAATAAATTTACATTTAACTATTTATACTACATCATCACATCCATCGACGTAATTTTACCACTTTTGCTATGTACCTTACATGTGCATTTATTTCTGGATAAAATACTAAATTGAGATCCTTTTCCAAAAAATTAAAGATACAATGGTTCTCAAAGAATAAATACAATTTTTATGTGTTTTTCTTCAATTTTGATTTACTCTTCACTGATTCCGGATTTTTTAATATACATTTGTGTAATTTTTATTAATTTATCATTTTAAGATTTAATTATAAAATATATATAAAAAATTGGCTGAAGTTCTGTCTCGGGGTTTGAATAGGCATCTTTTTGATGGATTAATTGGTGACCATGTTTCAGATAGGGTTAGCTTACCAATATCTCATTTAAGCTTTGCAGATGATAAATCATTTTCACAAGTGGCCTGAAAAATGGAATTAAGACTCTCTTTCAGTTTTTGGAATTCTATCAGGATTGTTCAGGCCAGAGAATTAATCTACATAAAAGTTCCTTGTATATGCCTACCTATATACCAAGGAGTAGACAATTGTTAATCAGGAATTTAATCGGTTGCCCCCTAAAGGAATTCCCTATTAATTACTTGGGATGTCCAATCTCTCCAGGGAAAGTGAAAGTGTCATTTTTTGAATCTTTGATTGAAAGGGAAGAATTGAAGGCTGGCAAAAAAAGTACCTCTCTGTTGGTGGGTAATTAACTCATTAGACATGTTCTGAATGTAATGACAGTATATGCTCTTCCAGTTATGAATCCTCCTATGAGAGTTATTAATGAAATTGAGAGACTTTTGGCAAATTTCTTTTGTTGAAGATCAGAAACTGGATTCAAAAGGCATTGGTGTGCATGGAGATTTATATGCAGACCTTTTGAGAGGGGTGGATTGGGTGTATTCTAGCTGCATGACCTTGTCGACGCTTTTGGGTACAAATTATGGTGGAGATTGAGAACAAATTCATCATTATGGTCAGAGTTTCTTAATTTGAAGTACAACTTTAAACTTGGCACCCCATTACACAAGGGAGGATCAAAGGTTTGGAGAAGGCTTCAAAACATGGGAAAAAAAGCTGAAAATTTCATAGCATTTCTGTTGGGAAAGGAAACATATCCTTTTGGCATGAAAACTCAATGGTAAATTAAATGAACATGAACATCCGGCATATTTGAACCACATGAAAGTTGCAGATGTAATTCACAATGGAACATGGAACTTACCTTTTTTGAAGGAGCTACAAGGATTTTTATATGTTTTTCTTCAATTTTGATTTACTCTTCACTGATTCCGGATTTTCTAATATACATTTGTGTAATCAGCAGCATAGATATCTAACCAGCAGTAAGAAACGACTGAACTAAGGAAAAATCCCAAGCACCAGCTGCATTGACACAATTTCCTACCTGCAGCTTGGATTGAGGCTTGTATCATCACTTAAAAGATCACCATTTAACCACCTATCCCTCCAGAAGGCTGAATAACCATCTCAAATTAGAACACCAATTTGAATCTCACATGATTCAGCTATGCTGAGAATCCTCCTCCAAAGAGACATTCTGAACAACCAGTGGATAAGATGGGGGTGGGTAGCATTCTGCATATGTCTGGAAGCATTGTAGTCCTTCCATAAGGTCCATGGCCACCAAAACTTATATGAGAGCCTTTTCGTGTAACTCTAGCGGATACAAACCCAAACTTCCCACATCAATAATCGAACAAATTGATGACCAGGAACAAATTGATAAAATCAGGAACTCTTTAATACCATTGATACTCTTTGGTATTATTCATCCTTTAAAGTGAATTATTCTTCTATCACATTTTTTTCTGTTTAAATTATTGATATTATATACTCCCATTTTCCATTTTGAATTGCATGTATAATTTTCAAATTTAGTTAAAATTTTTATTAAAAAAAGTAACATTACTATGATAAAAGTCAACTATTTTCTTAATATAGTGCAGGTCAAAATTGGTCATTCAACTCCGAATGAAGGTAGTAATATTAAAATATCTACGGATTCTCAATACTTCCTTCGTCAATATGTATAGGTCTTTTAAAATAACTATTTTTGTCACATATATAAGTTATTATTATTGTTAATTTATTAGGTATTTTACTGATTTTTTACTATATAGCCTTGTCTCTTTCTTTTTCCTAATTAATCTTATTAGTTTGGTTAAATTATAAATCAGGACATTTTAAGAAAAGAAAATATATTACCTTAATTTTGACAAAGTGACGTCTAATGACTTATAAATAGTGACAAAGGCAGTATATAAAATTTGCTAAAAATCTTCTATTATACTATTTGTGCTATGGTGAATGGGATATGGAGATGTTGAGTAATCATGCTCCAACAAATATCATAGAAGAAGTGAGGAATATGCTGAATTTGGAAGGCGGTGAAAATTAGGTATATTTGGAGATTGACCAGCTCAAGTATATTTTCTCTCTCTTGATGCATTGATCTTATCGAAGGTTGTTCAGGTGATGGTATGTCTCTACAGCTTTGGCATATTAAAATTCCTCTTGCATGGTAGATTTTTATGTGGAGATTGTGCCGTGGATATTTACGTTTGGACTACTCTTTGAATGGATTGGGCTTTCATATTGAGTCTCGTTGTCACTGTCTTTTTTATTTTGAAACTTATATTCATTTATTTCAAGAGTGTAAGATAGCAACAGAGGCCTGAAATTTCTTTTCAGCAAGAATGGGATTGTTGGAGATGAGAAATAGCTATTTGTGGTGGTTTCAAAATGCTGATAGTCTCGGCTTTATGACTAAATTAATTCCGATTCCTGTTTGTAGGGAGGTTTGGTTATCAAGATGTAGCTTTATATATGAAGGTTGGGTGAGTTCAAGTAAGAGAATTATTAGAGCAATTATTCACAAATTACAAGAACTTAGACAAGCCTCTCCATTGAATGCTATTGATAAGTTGTTGAATCTTCCGGAGAAACAAGTCAGGCGGAAGAGTTTTATGCCTGTTTATTGGTGGCAAGAATGCTACAAAGATATGATGATTTTAAATGTAGATGGCGCATCCCGGAACAACCTAGGAAATGCAACAATAGGAGCAGTGATACGAGATGGTTACGGATTGTTCAAGGGAGCATTTTCAGTGTACTTGTTAAACTTTTCGAATATTCTAAAAGAATTAGAAGCACTACTAGAGAGAATCAGCTATTGCCAAAGAATGAATTGGCATCAAGTGCTGATACAGATGGCTTCGAAGGTTGCTCTGGAAATGGTGGAAGGTCATTGTGCCATTTCGTGGAGGCTTCATCAGAAGGTTTGTCAAATTGACTCTCTACGGACATCAGGAAACTACAGATTGGTTCATATATTCCGAGAAGGAAATCAAGTTGCAGATTATCTTGCAAATAGTGCTTGTGACAAATCTCACTGTATTTATTATGATTCTTTTTATATGAATCCTTTGAGAGCTCGTGGTTTATGTAACTTGGATAGACGGAAGGTTCAAAATATTCAAATCATATAGCTTGTATTTGAAGTGGATTTGTCTAGACTTTTTTGACCTCATTTAGTATGTCTATCTTGTATTAAAATTTTAAGGCTAATAAACATGTAAGAGTCTATCAAACCCTCTGTCGTAGAGGTTTTCATATATAAAAACTAAAAATAAAAATAAACGTTGACTAAGGAAAAGAGAGACATGGATAATATAGTAAAAAGTTAAAAAAATACCTAATAAACTATTAGTGCTGAGGAAAGTTAGTCAAATGATTTATAAATAGTCACAGAGAGAGTAATAAATTATTTGATGCTTATAAATAAGCATCCAAGTGTGTGCTCGAGTGGTTCAGAGGTGCAGCTTGCATACTGCTGATCACTAGTTCGACTCGATCTTACTACATATTTAGTCATAATAAGTTTGACTTTTCATTCATCGAGTAAGAGATGGAGGTTTCAAAGGAACAACCTTTCAACTACAACAACAAAAGTGTAAGAAGAAATGGAGTGGCTGGTGGGAGCCAAGCAAGGAGAGGGAGCACCTTTCATTCAGACTGCAAGTAAGAGAGCTGGCATTCGAGGTAATCTTGGTGCCATAGATTAAAGTTTTTACAATTTCTTACAATCTTACATTAACATGAGCATGAATACACTTTCTAGCTTAATTTTGCTCATTCATATAGGTCTGTTGTTTCATACTCTTCTCAGTATTCTGCAGTTTTATGCTCTTCTCAGTATCATTGAGACCTTTATAAGTATCTTTAATTGAAAGGGTGGTATTAATGATTCTGTTTGCATGAGTCACTACAGCTCCGGAAAGCAGCTATATTTGACCCAGAATGTGAGCCGCGTCTCCTCACCTTTTGACTGAATGGAATTTTTTTTTTTTTTTGACATAAATTCCTACCTTCGGAGATCCTAATATAAGGGATATCCATCATATCAACTAAGCATAGACCCCCTAACTTGGCTTGATAAATCTTAAAGTCAGACCAAAAGAAAAAATTACAAAAATTACATGAGATATTGACCAAAGCATCTGTAACTAGATTTCCTTCACGAAAGATATGAGAGATACAGATTTTACTTCCAGATAAGGAGCGCCGGATGATGGCATCTAATTGCCAATGGACTGTTTGGGTTGAGGTGGTCCAATGCACCATGAGTTTAGAGTCTGTTAATATATCAAATGAGTGGATGTCTCTTGCAGTGCTATAATTGATCCCATCATCAATTGCTCGTGCCTCAACTTCGTTATTAGTCAAGTGATCATGAAAAGTAGGATATGCAAAGACAAACGAGCCATCCAGTCTCCTAAGAACTCCGCCAGCTGCTAATATACCCGGATTTCCCATGAAGGCTTCGTCGGTGTGCAGAATGTAGTCAGTGGATGACAAAGGTTGCTTCCTTGATTATTTTTCTTTTCCTTGGCACCGTCCCAAAGCCAAAATAGTAGCCTTGCCATCTACCACCGAAATATAGTCAAATATGTCCATGGTGATTAGATATTTCAGTTGGATGATTGAAGTAGAGTTACCTGAATGGATGTTCGTTCTTCAATGAATAATCCATATGTTATCCTCATCTTTAGTCCTTAATTTCTTTTAGTATTTTTCTCTTGAAATATACTCTCATATTATTGATATGTTTGAGCTAAATAACCTGTAAGTTTTCACCACCTCCTCTTTGCCTGAAAAGATCTCTACTTTTTTTTAAAATACCGACAAGTGAAGGCAGGGGGTTTGGCAAATCTCTACCTATTTATTGCAAAAAAGAATTGCACAATTAAGGGGCATAAAAGCCTTACTCCATGTGAAAAGGTAAAAACATATCCACTTCTAATGGTCGGAACCCTCATTTGATCTACTTCACATAGGCCTCGAACTCTCGGAGGAAGCAAATTAAATGAATCAAAGTACAAATAGTGGAGTGATTCCTAAGTTACATTGGCAAGTTGATCCACTACCATTCGTAAAATATGAACAAGCTTGTAATTCCCAACTGAACGAAGAGATCTAATGTGACAAATCTTTCTATAAAGTTTCCATGGAACCATACAACTTCCTTCCACTGTTGATTTGGCCATTTTAGAGTCCATTTGCATCACAACATTGTTCCTATTCTTCTATGTGCAATATTGCAATCCTTCAAGCAAAGCTGCTAGTTCAGTTTCAATGTTCAAATAAGTTCCAAGGAAAATTGAAAATGCCCCTTTGAATTTGCCTGATCCTTCCCTAAGGATTCCTCCAATTGTTGCATTCTCGGTGTTGTTTCTGAATGATATAGCAATATTCAAGATCAAAAAATCCTGGAATTCTTCCTGCCACCACCAAACACTTATCCATTTGCGTCATGTTGTGATGTGAAAAGGGAGGAAAATTATTTCTTTCCCCATGCTTGGTCATCTGGAGTTGGTGGCGCCTGAGGCAGTGCCTCCGTCATGAGAATGAGCTTGAGAGCACAATGGATAGAGCTACAGCTTGTCTTCGTAGAGAAATTATTAATTGTAATTTGGAAAGGTCTCTACTTCTTTAATTTAATCATCAATAACTTTTATGGTGTTTTTATATAGGTCAAAAGTAGTATTGTTTTGGTTTAAGTATTATTTAAAAAAAATTTTTAAAAAAAAGGTTAGATAAGATTCAGAAGAAATAACTTAATTGTTTTTTTTCTTAATAGAATAACTAGAAAATATATTAATATTTTGTTAGTAAAAAAAATATTTGCTGCAATTAAAGAACAGTTTTAATTTTCATTGATTTTTTATACATTCACATCAATACAGGACCTTGCGAATTTCGAGATGTTACCTCCAGAGCCCCTTTTTTTTTGAAAATTTATTTTTATTCAAAATAAAATAAAAGAATACAACTTAGAGGGCTGTCTAGATATGTCGTAAATAAGGTGTGTGGCCAAAATCTAGATTACGAAGTCCTTGAGAAAACAGAGATATACAATTGAAAGAATTAAAGATGGTATCATTTTCCAAATCATGGGTTACATTGGCCAGAGAATCAGCAACCTTTTTAACCTCTCTATAAACATGTATTATGGAATGACTTCCTGTAGCCATGAGTTGTATGACAATTAAGAATGTTTGGAAGATAGTCCATGGTGTTACTCCTTCTTGAATCATTTTCACTAAAGCTTTGGAGTCCATCTGAACCTAAACATTACTCCATCCCCTTTTATTGCACAGTTTTAAACCATAACACAAAGCTTCTAATTTAGCAACCTAATCTTTTGAAGGGCCAAGGATTTTTGAAAAGGCTGCCCTAAAAGAGTTATCACTGTCTCTAATAATTCCTTCAGCTCCATATCTATTGCTTTTGGAAACACCATCAACGTCTAGAATCATACCAGTGAGTTCCTCGCTCCACCACTTGATCACTATGCACTTCCTTGGTATGGGGGCTATAGGGATCCCTAATACTCTTGCTAATCCCTTAATTCCAAAAGCTTGATGATAATCCCTCAATTTTCCAATTATTTTGAAAATTATTCTTTTCTCTATGCTCTCTTGTCCTTCATAAATGAAACCACATCTTGCAATCCAAATCTCATAACAAATCAATGAAGCAATTAGAATAAAAATTGTTCCTTCACTTGATTCCTAATGTAACCATTTGTTCAACATGCAGTGAATAGTACTTACTCCAACAATGCTTTTATTAAAGGTTGATGCAAAATAATTCCATACAAGATTAGCAATTGAACAATTTGCAAAAAAATGATCCATATTTTCAATATGATTTTGACAATGGCATCTTGATGGAAAGGAGAAACTCGTTCTTTTCCTCACTAAGTCCACAGGTAAGTAATTATTCCTCAATTTCCACATAAAAATAGTAATTGTCAAAGGTATTATTCTATGATGAAATGGGAAATTTGTACCTTGGGTTTCTTCTTCAAATTTTTGGAGACAAGAAGATAAATTAAAGCTCCCATTTTGAGATAGCATCCACCAGATGCATTTGTCTTCACCCGAGAGCCCGTTTGCTTCTACGTTGTGGTTACTTTCTATTTGCCACGTTGGCTTATGCTTTTTCTCATAATGGTCACTCTCTCAATGGATAGAACTTATGCTTAATCCTTCACATATCTTCCCTTTTGACCAAACCGAAAAAGAAGTTTTCCTCCATTTTGCAGTTGTCATGGTTGAACATATTTGGCTAAGGAGAAATAAGATCACACATGGAACTCCTAAGAATGTGACAAAATTGGGAAGGATTACCAAATCACCGCCATCTGTGGAAGCCCCAAGATTGCACCCACAAGACTACCTGTCCCTTGGATTCCTCCTGAAATAGGCTGGCTGAAATTTAATTTGAATGCAACTTTTGCTGATAGAGAAACCATTACTGCTGTTTTCTTGAGAAATCTTGAAGGAGAAGTGATAGGTGCTTGGACTGAAACTTGGCAAGTTGTTAATGCCTTTGCAGCTGAGACCAAAGCAGCTCTCCTAGTCATTCGTATGGCAATGCAAAATTGGGTCTCTTATTCTGTAATCGAAGGGGACTCAAGCAATGTAATCAGATCTTTGTCGGGACAAGAAGTTGACTAAGATTGGTACTGAAATCATCCAAGAGGGCAGAGCTTTGCTCGAACATAATTCGTTTTGTAAATTGCAACACATTCCTAGGCATTGCATTGTAATCTTGTTGAACATAACTAAGTAAAATTGGCATCTGGTAGATTCTTTTTTGGCCCTATTCTTTTGTTTAAGATTTCCTCCTCTGTTCTCTGTAATTCTGAAATAATACATATTTTTAAATAAATTTTTGTAATTATGCTATGGTGAATTCCCATTAATATAATATATATTTTTAATCTCCTGGGGCTTTGGCTGGACCCTATCCATTTATTAAAACCAAAATATTGCAAATACAATAAAGTGGATATAAATCCACTTCTACATGCTACATATTAATCTCAAATTATAAATTCTTAATCGATCTAATTGACGTAGTCCCTTGCTCTATGAGGGAGCATAAGATATGAACTATAGTATAAGTAATGGCCTAGCTCTTGCGCTACTTGTGCAAGACAGTCTGCCACTTGGTTCCCTTCTTTGTAAATATATATGATCTTGAAATCACATCTAAACCTAAGAGAGCGTATGTGACAAACTCTACTATGGAGTCTCCATGATACTGAACAGGTTTCTTCCTCCAATGAGACTACCATTTGAGAATCCATTTATACTAAAACTTTGTTCCATCTCTGACGAATTCAATACTGCAACCCTTCAGACAAAGCAACTAATTCAGCTTCCATACTTGAAGATGCGTAGAGGTAAACTGAGAATGCACCTTTGAATTGTCCTGAACCTTCCCTTATGATCCCTCCTATCTCTGCATTCTCTGAATTATCTTTTGATGAACTCTCAACATTCAGTATACAACGTTCTTGTTATTCTTCTTCCCACCAACAAATCTATCTCCATGAACGTCTAGGTTGAGTAACCTGAGTTCTCAATTTGTGCATTGCAACTGCAACAATTTTCTTGGTGTCACTCTTGGAACCCTCATATACGAAGCTGCAACAAGCTAACCATATTTTCGACATACTAACAAAGGAATTAAGTTTGCGACGAACCCCAAGGAATTATGATTATCGAACCACAAGAGATAGTCATTCCTCAGTTGTAAAAAACCCAATATAAAGCAAAAATATCCCCAAACCTCTTTAGCAATCTTGCAATCTCTAAATAAATGACCATAAGACTCCATAGCCAAAAGACAATGACATCTTGATACAATTTGAAAACCGAAGTGGGATAGTGAACTGTCTAATGATAGAAATTTTCTGTGCAATATTGAACAAGAAAGTGTTATTTGTTTGTGCCAAACCTGCAATTCAGTACCTGATGAACTAGATTGAGTTGCAATAATCTGCAAGGAATAATCTAATTAATTGATCACCTGTAAAAGAGGGCAAGAGACATCCAAAATATAAGTGATTATTCAAGACAAGACATGTCTAATCAAAATTACTCTGTCACCAACTGAAAGAGACTTCATTTGCCAACCCTCAATTCTACCTTTCACCTTCGTGATTACTTGCTGATAATAGACAATTTTTGCTCTACCACAATGGACTGGGCATCCAAGATAAGTAATCGGTGTCTGTTTAATTACACATCCTGTTACTTGTTTGTCCAAGTTCCTCCTTCTTCGTGGTGTATGCTTAGGAAAATAAAGAGAGCTCTTTAGGTAATTTATCTATTTACTTGAATAAGATTGATACCAACTTAAAAATTCCATTAAAACTGTCCGATTTTTCTTCAGACCTCGTGTGAAGATAATCACATCATCAACAAAACTAAGATGTGAAATGGGATATCCTGGTCTGTTTGAGATAAAATCCCCAATTTCACCATCAATCAACAAGGGATTGAGACCCCTCGAGAGAGTCTCAGCAGCTAGAATAAATAAAGCAAGTGACAAAGGATCTCCTTGTCTTACTCCTCCACTAGAAGTAAAGAAGCCAACCTCCTTCCCATTTATTGTAATTGAAAATTTATTGAATGAAATTGCGTTTCTGATAAGATTGATGAAATGCAGACCGAATCCAAATTTTCGCAACACCTTGGACAAAAAATCCCAAGATATCTGATCAAAAGCTTTCAGCATGTCCAACTTGATGATTAGATTTCCTCCCAGACATTGCTTATATAGGGATTGAACCAACTCTGAAGCAAGTAAATATTATCTGTTATAGATCTGCCCTTAGCAAAGCTTCCCTGATTGTCACTAATTAACTTAGGTAGCCACACAGATACCCGATTCAACAACACCTTACCAATCAAATTTGACAAGAAATTACAAAGGCTTATTGGCCTAACATCCAAAAAAAAGGTCGAAGGATGAGAATTCTTTGGAATGAGAACAATCTGAGTTGCTGAAATTTGGTTTGGTAAATTAGCTCCTGCCCAAAGTCTCGAAAGGCCAATTGTACATCATCTGAAATCAAGTACCAAAAATCTTGGTAAGAGGATTCGGGGAAGTCATCGATGCTTGGTGAGCTGTCTTTGTCCAACTCAAAAAATGCAACTTTTATTTCCTCTTTTGTTCGCAATTTGGACAACATCATATTATCAGTTGGAGAGATAAGATTGGGAATATCTCTTGTGAAAACTGATGGATTTTGCATGCAACGCTACTCTGCTTTAAGAAGAGATGAAAAGTACTTAATAGCTTCCTTGCTCTATGTCTTCCTGTGATGATAGCCATATACCTGCAAATTTTTTATCTTTGAAATCT
>JAWZTD010027500.1:0-11557 GCA_035221335.1 Echites panduratus
GTATTGGAGAAATACCCCATAAACCCTAAAAGAGAAGAGAGAACTCAAGAGTATACAAAATACCTCTTGGTTGGTACACATTCGTACTCCTAGGTACTTCTTAATTCAGAACCCTTGACTCCTATTTATAATACTCAAGAAAGATAAAACTCTCTTCCATAACCAATATGGGATAAACAAACTCTTCCTAAACCATGTAGAATAAAACCATTGCTAATAAATCCTAAACTATGTAGGATAAAGATACTCCTAATAAATCCTAAACCATTTAGGATCAAGGTATTCATAACAAGAATAATGGCAGAAAGGCCAGCAAGGGAATCCAAAGGCCATCAGAAAATTCAAATTGCAAGAAATTAAAAACGAAAAGAATCTTCGCATGACCTTCACCAAACGGCATCGGGACCTTCGCAAAAAACAGTCCATGAATTACATGCCATGATCTGTGCAGATGCTTTAGTTTAGTTTTAGTTTTTTCACCAACAAACAAACCTTTCTCCTTTGGTTGCCTTAATGTCATATCAATTATTGAAAACTACCAAAACCCCAGACTTCGACCAAGGCATCCAAGTCTTAATACTACAGCACCCAGTGATACAGAAAATCTTCCAAATTCCAGGGGTGAAGTCACCATCATGTCACTCAAAGAAAAACTTAGAGAAGACGAAATAAGCTGAAAAGCCCTAGCTAGGTACAGTGATCAATCAACGAGAAAAGTACTGGTTTGAAGTTCCCACAAAGGAACGGAGGTTGGAGCAAGCACAAAGATACAAGGCGGAATTGCTCAATCTTAAGGCTCGTCTCTCAAAAGGTACGGTCAGTCCTTAGCAGGCCATTTCTGCTGGCGGTGCTCCCTCATCATCATCATCCGTGGCGCTGGTGGGGTTCGAGGAGGGATGTAGCTCAAATGACCAGACAGTTGTTTAAAACCAAGGGAATCAGCAACTTCTGGTACTGTGGAATTTACAGGACCAAATCCCACAATGATTTTGATTCCCGGAGGGCTTATAATCAAGAAGACCCTAGTTTCTTCCTATTTTTGTTATTCTGATTAGTTGTTGCATTTACTCTTCTTGATTTGGTCAAGAAGATTTTGAAGTCATGATCAAGATTCAAGGAAGTACTCTTTAGTAAAATTCAAATATATATCTGCTTGGATCACTGTTATACAACCAATAATATCGTTTCTAGTGGCGAACCATCTCAATTCTTAATACTGTCATTAAATAATTAATGTTTTAATATCAATAAAAAAAAATTTTGTTGTCAATTGATTTGGTCTTTACCTGCGTTATGTACACAGCAGGCATTGTGTAATCACAGTAAATATTTTACTGGTTGTTGTTGCTATTAAAGACATTTTTAATTGCCCCTAAATGTAATGATTGTAGTGTGGTAATTGTTACACCAAGAAAAGAAGGTGTTTTCTCTAGAAGTAACCCTAAAACTCGACAAAAAGAAAGGAGTAGAAAGATAACTGTGATGGAAATGGAAGAGTCCTGAACTGGAAAGACTTTCATTTAGAACAATGATGACTCTCAATAAGAGCACTAGTCATTTAGCTTGAAAAAGAAAAGGAAAAAAAGCGCTAGTAATAGAAAGCATTCCCAAGTCTTATCGACGCAAATTTCGTAGGAGGAATTGATGGGTCACGACCATGTGGTTAAGAAGACTAGACTGATGGATTCTTTGGGCCTCTGCAGTACCTTGGAATAGATCAATGTTATAGACCATCTTGGGCTTGTGGAATAATGGGAGTCGCACTTGGACCCGGACACCAAAATTCTATCCTACTAATCTTGACATATAAAGAGCCCTGTGCTCCAATTCCGTGACGGAATGTGGGAGTGAGAGAGAAAAAGAAGAAAAGGGAGTGAGGAAAAGAGAAAGGAAATTTTCTCCGTTAGCAAAGTAACGGTCTCGCATGCTTCCGTGTGTGAAGCGCACTCCAACATTTCACGCACTCCAACAAAACTCTATGTATATAATGTATATAAATATATGAGTAATGCTATTTGATCAAAATTTTTTAACTAAAATTTGGTAAAAATCAGTTATAATATCATAAATATCTTTTATAGTGAATTGGTTTTAAGAAAAATTTTGTTCCTTTTTAGTCTTTTCATCATATCAAAATATCCAAAATACCCTTATTTGGTCATTTTGATAGCATACATTTTAACCAAAAGGCTTTTTCCTAAATATATATACATAACAGTGGAATAAAATGTTATAAAACACACTTTATAAAACATTTTAATTAAATATTTAACGGTCAACTATTAAATTTAATAATAAAGAAAAAATAAATTTTTTTATAAAAAATTATTCTGTAACTTCCATTCAGCATGGACAGTGAGGGAAGGTGGGAATGAGGGAGAAAAGGGAGTGTGGCAACTTAAATTCTCCAACTTCCTTCCAATTTCCATTCAAGAATGGATCAAGGAACTGTGATACCATTGCTTGCACTCTAAATTTTCCGAAACCCAGTTTGTCGGTGACCTTTGAATTGAAGTGATTAGTGACGGAATGTGGGAGTGAGAGAGACAAAGGAAATGACGAAAAGAGAAAGGAATCCGTGTCAAAATTTTCTCCCATTAGTAAACTAATGGTCGCGCATCCATGTACGTGCAATGTAGCGCACTCCAGCGAAATTCTGTATATAGATATATATATATATATACAGAAATGTTATTATGCAAAACAGAATTCAAATTATTTTAAAATTTCTGTTAAATATTTAAAGGTCAAAGTTAATGGTTAACTTTTTTTAAAAAATAAATTTTTTTATAAAAAATTATTTTTTTAAGAAACATTTTATAAATTAAATCCTAAAAAAAAACTAAACCCTTGGTTACTTGATTAATTTTTATTAATTTTTCTTTAAAAAGATAGTTGACTGTTAGAGACTTCACATAGCATTTTTGTATATATAAATTGTAATGCTATGGGGTGCTACGGATCTCACCTTATAGAGTGTTCCAATTAAGTCTCTACTGGTTAACCATTAAGTCAACACTAAAGAAAAATAAGTTCTTCTATAAAAAATTAATTATTTGTAAATAAACTAAACCCTAGGGATATTTGATTAATTGTTTTTTCTTTAAAGATGGTTGATCTTTAAATTTGACATTAAAGACTTAACTAGATCACTATATAAGGTCATAAGTTGTGCTCCGTTTCACTTTATACCATTTTTGGATAAATATATATTTATATAAATACACCAATTAAGTTCCAAGATCCTTTCATTAATTATTGTTAATTCTA
Source organism: Echites panduratus (assembly GCA_035221335.1). NCBI lineage: Eukaryota > Viridiplantae > Streptophyta > Magnoliopsida > Gentianales > Apocynaceae > Echites > Echites panduratus. The sequence goes on from JAWZTD010027500.1 coordinate 3,271, forward strand.
TGATTAGTCTTCTTTAACTCTTGTTTTGATTAATATATTGTCTTAGGCTAGTTTATTATACTAATAATTAATTATTTGTCTTATATATATATAGTTAATAGTTAAGGAATAAGAAGTAATCCTTCCATGTAATGTAATCAATATGAAATGTAACACTCTCCATGTAATCAAAGAACTAATTAATTCAAGTGAGTTACCAAGAAATGAAAATATAGAAAACACATGAACGACAAGAATAAAATCCAATAAAGACAAGAACAAGAAGATTTTTTATGAGAAAATTGGGAAAAAGCCTGGAGGCATTGACAAATTTAAAACAACCAAATCTAAGTCCTTTTTCCAATTAATTCTCCAATTACATAAGTAACTTAACACCACCAAATCGATCTTGATAGTGGTATACCTATACATAGAATTCTATCTGAATTATTCCATACATAATCTTAGATTTTATAGAATATATATATATATATATATATATAATAATGCTATGGAGTGCGATGGGGCACAACTTATAAAATATTTTAGTTAAGTCTCTAACGGTCAACAGTTAAGTCAATTGTTAAGAAAAATTTAATTCTTTAATAAAAAATTATTTTTTACAAATATATTTTATAAACTAAAGTCTAAAAGGATAAGCCTTAATGGTACTTGATTAATTTTTTTGTTTTTTAAAAGATAGTTGATCGTCAGATATTTAACTGAAGTACTCGATAAAGTGTGCTCCGTAGCCCATAATAGCATTACTGATATATGATATTGCTATTATAGGGAACAGAATACAAATCATTTAGAATTCCAGTTAAGTCTCTAACCGTCAAAGTTAACAGTCAACTGTCTTTTTCTTAAATATAATAAAAATTGATCAAGTTCCTCTAGCGTTTACTTTGTTTTTTTATTGTTTAGTTTATAAAATATATCTACAAAATAATGTTTTTTATAGAAGAATTTTTTTTTTAAAAAGAAAATTAACAGTTAACTATGACCGTTACAGACTTAAGTGAAGCTCTAAAAAATTTGAGCTCCAGTGTCTATGATAGCATTATTGATATACAGAATAGCTATTAAGGGCAACAGAGCCCAAAATATTTAGAGCTCCAGCTAAGTCTCTAACGGTCAAAGTTAACGATCAATTGTGTTTTTTTTTTAAAAATAATAACAATAAAAATTGATCAAGTTATCCTAGGGTTTAGTTTATAAAATATATCTAAAAAAATAATTTTAAATATAAGAATTTATTTTTTCTTTAAAAAAAATAGCTAGTTGACCGTTAACTTTGACCGTTAGAGATTTAACTGGAGTTCGTAAATAATTTGAGTTTCGTTGCCCATTATAGCAATACTATATACAAAATTGCTATTATGGGCAACGTAACACAAATATTTAAAGCTCTAGTTAAATCTCTAACGGTCAAATTTAACAGCCAACTGTATTTTTTTAAAAAAATTGATTAAGTACTCTAGGGTTTAGTTTGTCTTTTTAGGGTTGAGTTTATAAAATATATCTAAAAAAAAATTTTGTATAGAAAAATTTATTTTTTCTTTAAAAAAAAAAGGACAGTTAATCGTTAACTTTGACCATTAGAAACTTAACTGGAGATCTTCCGTTACCCCATAAACTTAACTGGAGATCTATATATGTACTCTTGCAAAAAAGTTGAATGGTCAAATCTAGATGCTACAGAAAATTCACTTGTCAAACCAGAAAAAAAAATTTTAATTTCTGAGTATGTCACATTAGTGTGATTATGCCTTATTCGATCTTTAAGATAAACTTGATTAATAATTCTACATGATTATAAACAATTTCATCATAATTTCAAAGAAACCACTACACAGTATAAATCCTAATAAAACCATTCCACAACGTGAAGTCCAACGGAGCAGACCTAAATACCGCTCTACCTCAATGCCACGCCTCCCACCCCCTAAATGCCTAGAAAGTAACTCTCTTAGCCATTTTAACATATCAGCAAAACTGCACCTCTTCATCTTTAGGGACCTTTACATCTTCTTCAAACACCTCGTGGGAATAGTGTGATTTGATCTTAGAAACGGACGGAAGTTTTCGGTGAATCTTGGCATCCACTGCTTTCGGTGTGCGGTGGCTAGCTGTTTGGTGCATACGGTGGGATATATACATACGTTACAGTTCTGTTCAGAAGTTATCTTTGTTTTGCATTCTACAACTTCTGTAATAAACAAATTGAAGAAACATGCAGCAAAGAAACAGCCAAAAGAATGAAAGGAAGCAAGATGAGAAATTGGCAATAACCAAAGCCCTATTCAAGATTTTCCATACAAGAAACAAAACGGTTGCTTTTCAATTTTCTTTTTTTTTTAAGGTAATTTTATTTGCTTGCTCAGCAGCATCGATCTGTTAATATTTTTATTTGTTTGCCCTTCCGTTAAAGTGAACATGATTCAGGGAACTAATTAATTAACGAGGAATTGATGGATTTTAAATCTGCCTTCAGCATTTGCTTAAGGTGATTCATTTAAACAATTGGATTTCAGAATATATATATATATATATATTTATACGAGATTGAATTTTACTATTTTTATTTTGAATGGTCGGAGAATAAATGTTTTATTTCTAAACTCGTTAAAATTTTGCTGAGAAATTGGCGTCACTAGATTAGAATTAATGAGCTAAATCAAATTTTTTAAAATTTTTTATGAAAGTTTTTATGAATTTACAATCGTCAATAATTTCATGATGGATAATTTTGTAAATAATCAACTTTTTTCATGGTTATGACCCTAAATTTTCTCTAGAAAACATATTTTCTCAGTTCATCTTAATTTTTCGTTAACTATCTTTCTTCAGTATCCATTGAAGCTTTTTTTTTTTTTTTTTTAATAGTGACCGGGGGTTTGACATGAACCCCTACCAGTTTATTATAAAATGAATCAAGAGTGCAACAGGATGTGTTACAATCTAAACAAGCATTGTGACACTAACTGATAAATGACTAGAAGATTCGGATATTAGATACCCCCATCAAATCAATAGCACAAAGGCCCTTGATTTTTTGGGATAGAGAAATGAAATTCGATCATAAAAAAGAGATAGAAGAATCACATGAATATTACATCTACGACTGAATTTCCTTCACGAAAGAAGTGTGATAAGCCAATATTCCTTCCTTGAATCAAGTACTTAATATTACGAATAATGTTATTCACTCGTAATCGAATTAACTAATACTTGAGAATTTGTTAGTATGCCAAACTCGAAGAATCCCTTCTCAAAACAATGCTTGATTCCATAAAATGTAGCCAAAGCCTCAGATTCATTGTTTGAAAGTTGTTCATGAAAATTCATAAATGCGAAAATAAAAGAACCATCATTCCTTCTCAAAACACCTCCAAATGATCCCATACCTAGATTTCCATGGGATGCTCCATCTGTATTTTGGATCAAGTTACTTTGGACTAAGTTTTTCCAGTTGACAGACTGTAGATTCGGTTTAATCTTATCTTGATTATTCTTAACCATTAAGAAAATTTTGAAATAGATGTACTAGATTAAATGTAAATATTTTTATCCTAATTAACAATATAGCAGCATGTGCGGTCCTAGTGTCGTCATCATTAATTTTGATCCAACAATTGAACCACAAGGTTCATGTATATCTTGCCTATATTAAACTTTTCTTATCCTTAATTAGATTAGGAACTTAATGAGGATTAAAGGATATTGTACAAATCGGTTGATTGCTAGTTTTAAAATAATTTATCTATTAGAGATCATTCAGATGGACAGGCAAGACTTAAAATATGTAGGATGAATTCAAGATGGCTTTCAGATTACCAATTAGTTTTTGTACAAATTAATGTGAAGTTGTTATTTACCATAAGAAAAGCATCAAAAGTACAAAGTTGATGAAAGAGTGCTATGGTAAGAGCACACCCATATATATAAATACATGCTATTACTTACCTTGGTATGATTCAAAGTGATCTAATCACTAGGGATTACAAGTTCAAAACAAAAATTACTTCTAAAGACATTTTAATTGTATTTTTAGTTACCAAGCAATTCTTGCTTTTTAAGTATCTAGTGGCACTGTGGATGAAATCACAAAAATTGCAGTACCTACAGAAGGAGAGAACAAATACATTTGGAAGAGTTCAAGCTCGGGAAAGTTCACTCTAAAATCATGTCTCCAATGGCCGACAGATCAAGTCTCAGGTAATATGGAATTAAATATTTGGCATAAACACATTCCACTATCTTGGTCAATCTTCATGTGGAAAATGCATCTTGGCTACTTGCCCTTAGACAGCTCCCTGATCAGAATGGGCTTCCACACAGTCTCGAGATGTCATTGTCAAATAAGTACTGAGACCAAAGACCACCTCTTTCATAACTGTAACATAGCACGAGAAATTTGGAAATTTTTCTCTTCTAGAATGGGCTTGAACCAGGTGAGAAATGACTACACTTGGTGGATAGAAAATTATAAATCCTTGGGTATTATGGCAATATTGCTCCCGTTGTTAATCTGTCGAGAGATCTGGATATCAAGATGCAGTTTTGTATATGAAGGAACAAAGAGCAACTGGCAACAAATAATATCTACAATAATGCACGAACTCCACCAACTTCGACAAGCTTTCTCTATTCAAGCTATTGATAAATTCTTACAACTTCGATAGACTGCACTGTATGTTTGGTAGTGGATTTGTCTCCACCGATTTAACTTTTAAGCCTATGAGGCCCTTCTCTATACCCACATTTCTTTTATTTTAATAAACAGGTAGGCGTCCGCAAACCCCCCGCCATCTCAAGGCAGCTTTAAAAAAAAAAAAAAAGTATCTAGTGGGACAATTATTGCCTCTTTCCTCTTGGAGAATTTGGTAGAAAGGTTTATTTAATTTATAAGGGTAAAAAGCTCCAATTGATCCTGAACTTTTCCAAATTTTGGTTTCTTTCCTTCAACTAAAAACTTATCGAAGTTCGCCCTCCAACTAACACAACTATCAAAAGTTGCCCATCCTTCCATTTTGTAACCCAGGACAAAAACTGCCCATGTGACTCGCACACTCATTTTTTCAGAGGTATTTTGGTCCCCTTGAAAGCATGTGAAAACAAACCCTGGCCTCCACCTTCAAGATCTATTAGCTCCAACAGCCTGGAACAACAAAAGAACCCTTCAGCCACTAGCATCAGGTGTTCCTGTCAGTCGAAGTAGCTTGAGGCATCACCGCCAGCCAAAGCACCTGCTCTGGAAAGGCTCGATTCTGCCACTGCCCACAGCTAGATCTAGTCCGGTGCACTGCCTATGCTGGCAAGCCTTTGTTGCCTAGTGCACTGCCCATGGTGTGGCTCTGCATTTGCTTCTGTTGCTCACTAGATAAATTCTAGAGCCTGAGTGTGATGAGAGCACATATGGCAACTACCACTTGTGTTACTTATGGCTATTGTCTTTGCCATGCCATGCTAGCCTGTCTCTACCATCTGCCAAGTAGTTGGAGTTGATAGATCTTGAATCTAACACTCAAGCCCTTTAGATTTCTACCAGCTTGAGTTTGTGGATTGGAAAGAAGGTTAGGATGGCTCCCCTTGCTGGCTAGGTGGCTCCTTTTTTTGACGAATTAGGGTGGTAGGTAATGGTCGACGCTGACGGTTAACCATGAAACATAGGTGAATTAAAAGAGATCAAAAGCATAGTTAAGAATGTTGATTAGGTTTTAGCAGCAGAGTTAGGTGATGAAATTACCCTTGTAAAAACCATTGACTTGGTCATCTATCAGGACCTAAGGTCAATTTTTTACAAAATGGCAACTTTTGATAAGTTGTATTAGTTGGAGGGAAACCTTTGATAATTTTTTAGTTGAAGGGGATGAATCAAAATTTGAGAAAGTTTAGGGTCAACGGATGTTTCTTACCCAATTTATGATATAACTTGTTCTTCTCTCTCCTTTTCATAAGAGAACTCCATTAAAAGATTATAGGTATTTTAAAATTAATATTTTCTTTCATTTACCATGTCATATTTACCTACGTAACTTGATATTGTTGCTTTAAATCTCTTATAACCATAAAAATTTATGATGGCTTTAGAGCTATAACATATAGTGTTACAACATAATTCTCATCCTGATGAAATTATGAAAATATTTAGTTACACCCTTTTCTTTTCTTTCACATTGCAACCCAGTGAACGTGAGGGTGTTATAGTCCTAATTTAGCGACATCATAAGAAATTATAATCTAAACTCCATAACCACAATGTGCCTATACACCAACATATATTGGAAAAATTCCGATATGGATCTACTCAAGACATAGATTTTGTAGTTTTTTTTTTAATATCCTTTTGTGATGATGGAGATTTGACAGACTCCTACATGCTTATTAAATCATAAACATGTACAAATCAAAATAGATGAAAATACATCCATTTCTTGTCCAATAATACCCTTTAAAAAGACCTTGTAGTTGAAAAGCAACAAAGTCATAAAAAAGTCCCACAAGATACATGTACATTTTGTTTTTGCATCAAATATGATTCCCAAGTTAAAATCAAAAGGGAAAAATAATTCTTTTCATTTGTTTCCCATTATTTAAGCATATATTTAGTATTACATCCTTGCTTAAACACTTCCTATAATCAATTTATTACTCCATTGAAATATTACTATGTTCTCCACATTTCCAAAATTATTTGCATACTATCAAGATTAACTCATGACCTGGCTCAAGGAGGACAGCAAGATCTACAAGGACTTATTCCTTGATAGAATTTTCCTTTGCAGTAAATACTGAAATAAATACAAAAATCTCCTTTTATTCCGAAAAAAAAGTCCTTGCAAAATCATTCCTCAACAAGAACAAGAAGAAAAACCTAGATGGAAAAATTTACACCTTCATGAGAGGCACAATTTGATCTTCTACTTTGAAACCAAAACCTCAATTTGAATAAGGAAAAGCTCAAATTTCATTACAAAACACACATTTCATTCATTACAACACCGAACATAAAAATACAGGAATTTAAAAAGGGAACAAGCGTATGGCAAGCTCCATTACATAACCCTAATCAACAACAAAACAGGAAAACATTAACTGGAAATTTAAAGACACAACAACAACAACATATGCCGATCCACATCGACTGGATTGAAACCCTAAAACCACCGGATCGAGTGTTCTAGTGGTTAATTATTGTCATCATCGGAACTGCTTTCGAACTGGAAGTCGAAGTCAAATGACATGTTATCATCAGTACTTCTGGATGGCTCAGCATCATCACCACCGCCACCGCCAAAATCATCTGCTTTCGCACCAAAGTTTCCTTTGTTCAGGATATCACTAGCAGTCATTTCCTTGCGGTGCTCCATCCTTTTCTTGACTTCATCGGAAACAAGTTTGCTGAGATCTTCCATGGCCTCATGCAAGATTTGAAGTTGATTCAAGCTGAGTTCATCCAAGGGAGCTTGCCACCAATATTTATCTTCGCTCTCCTCGATCAATTTGTCAATCAGTTCGCCCTGCTGAGTCTCGGCATCTAGTGCATTCTCAGCAGCAGCAAGTTCTTCTTCCAGCTTCTGGAGAGTGAAATCAGTAAGAGGGTCATCAACTTCCATTGGGGGGTGCTCGATGCTGGCAGAGTCATTTTCCGGTGGCGGAGGAGGAGGGTCAAGGGATTCAAACTTCTCTATCATGGTTTCAATAGAAGAAGGCTGGCCAAAAGAATAGACCTTTTGGCCTTCGGAGAGAACAATCACTCCGACTTCGGCACCGGTGAGTGTAGTGAGCTCCTTGGCTTTCTTCATGGCACCACTACGGCGTTTTGAGAATGAGACTTGGCGAGAAGTTTCACTCTCAATTTTCGCCATAGGAGTCTTCTTGCGACCTCTGCTGCTGATCTTCTTGCGAGCCATATTTGATTCGGTAAGAATGACTAGAGAGAGAAATGAAAGCTGGGAAGGGATGGTTTTCCTGTCTGGAGAACTAGGGTATTTATAGGAGGACTTGGGCACTTTTTGATCTGTATTTCCTACTATGCCCTTGTCGTGCTGGCAATAAGGGACGAAGTGACAGAATGTTCTAGAGCTCACAATCTATTTGAATTAAACAAAGAATTTTAATAGATTGAAACTCTTAATAAATATATATATTGCAATGTTATTATTTTAGTTGGCCTTTCTTTGTGGGTTTTCTTGCTATTAATGATGTCTAATTCTCATAATTCTTATATATATATATATATATATATATATTAATAAGTGGCATCGCTTCAAATTTATGCACACGGTTGGTCTATTTCATT
>JAWZTD010027531.1:0-15952 GCA_035221335.1 Echites panduratus
AAGTCTTGAAAAATAAACTTTATCTTTGTAAGCATATTTCCAAGTTGTTTCAATCAAAGCTCCTTGGTCTCTATCAAGAATTTGCTTCATAGGTCATTCTGATTAACTACAAACAAACCTTAATTGAATCTTTGTTAATTTTGGGTGTGAATTTGAAGATTGTTGAATTTGAAATCAATTCAAAGTCTAAGATGATCACATCATCTTTTGGTATCAGAGCTATGGTTTCATCGATTCAGGTGTGACTATCTTTATTTGCTTTCAATTGCGTGCTTGGATCATGTATGTTTCATTCAGATCTCATGATCTAGTGTTTGTTCTGTGATTTTGTTCTTTTACATCTATCCTACCTTTCCATATTGTGATCATTGTGTTTGGATCTAACCTAAGGCCAAAAATAAGGGTTGATTCAATTTGTTTGTTGTTTGTGTTTCATATTCCTTCCATATAAAAGAAAAAACAAAAAAAGAAAGATTGTTACAGCTTAAAAATTGAAAAGAAAAACAGAGATAGAAAGAAAGAAAAACTGGGTTTTAAAAAATTTTGTAAATAAAAATTAGAAAACGTTATTGAAATTGTTGATTTGTCTTGAGAAATTGATATATTTTAATACTTGAAGGTGTGAAGAATATTTGTGATTGAGTAGGAAGTTGAATTGGCATTGATTGATGCAAAATTGAATTGGTTTTGAGAAATTTCCATTACAGAGATTTTTTATCACAATTTTCTTTGACCTCTAGGTGTTTGAATAAATATCTATCATGTATTTCTTTGAATTCTAAGCATCCTATTATTTCAATTGTGTTGATTGACCTATTTTTCTAAACTCTTTGGTTCTTGTAAGTGAATTCCTTGTTGACTATTTGATTGAGTTGTGTTGATTGCTTGGTATCTTACTTTTGATGATTGACCTTGTTCTTTTGAATAAACTAAGAACTTCAAAAAGACTTTAAGTGGGAAAAAGGCTTGAGTAGAGAGTTTAAAATAGTGAAGAAAAGATATTAACAAGAGTGACATACATGAGTGCCAGTGAGGAACATATAGAACTACTTGTTTGATTGAGATTTCTCATTGTGGGTACACCATGGATATGAAAGCAACAACTTCATCCCTAGCTTTCAACATTGAAGAGAATTTCTCAAACCACTTGAAGAACTTATTCCTTACCAAATGCCTTCATCTTTGAAAAGCTAAGTAGCTTGATGATTGATCATGAAAGTAATATAAACTTTGTAAGTCAATTTGTAGTGGATAGATAAGGACTTAAATGTGATTGCCATCCAAACCCTTATAAGGTACAAAATTTGAATAACGGTGAAATGGTTATAGTTGATAAGAAAGTGAGAATACCCTTTTCCATTAGAAATTATAATGATGATGTACTTTGTGATGTGGGTTATATGCAAGCAACTCACTTGTTGCTAGAGAAGCCACATACAGTGGACTCCATAACAAGTACACCTTCAAGAAAGATGGGAAACAGTAAGCTTGAAATCCTTGACACCACAAGGAGCCCAAGAAGATCAATTGATGACTAAGAAAAGATGAAAGAATTTTATGCAAGGAAGGAAGAGTTCTCAAGTGAGGGAGGAAGAAAAGAGCAAGTCCAAGAGAGTCCAAGGGAAGAAAATGAATATGTGCAACTTGTAGAAAGGAAAGCTGAAATATTGCAAGTGGAACATGATGAAATTCAAGAAAAACAAGAACAAAGGGAGGAAGAAAAAGTCATGAGAGAAGAAAGAAATGAGCTACTAAATGAAAAAGAAAATGAGTATGAGAGAAAAGGAGTGAAGAGAAGGAGAGCTCATGTGAAAAGGAATTTGAGAATGAAGAAAAAAAATTTGAGAGAGAAAGAGAGTTTGATAACTATGAGAGTCATGACAAAGAAAAAGAAAAGAGGGAAGAAAAGGAGAATGAGAGTGCTTCCCTAAATAACAAGGAGGTTGTTGTTTTTAACACTAACCATTCTTCTTTCGTTGTTTCATTGTCTAAATTTCAAGAATTTGAAGAACCATTCAAGAGGGAATTGGGCAATGATGAAGTGAGGGTAAGCAAGATGCTTAAGTGGTACAGTCTCATATCTACTCTTCGTGAACACTTGTTGAAATTTGGTAATGAAAATTTGTTCTCCACAGCGAGAAATGATTGTGAATTTGTTTATTATGTTTACAAGAAAAATGCTATCATTGAATTTGTTAAGCATAATGATTTCTTGACTTTAGAAGGCATGACTTGTACTCCTTTGAGGATTGTTACAGCTTTCATGGACTTTATGTTTGTAAAGGAATCTTATGTGAACCAAAGTGATTTTGACAATAGTTGTGGTAGTTGTGAACCAGGTGCTCTTGTGGGAACTTTAATGTATGATGATTTCTTTTCTTGTGAAAATAAGATATGTGATTCTAAATGTCTCTTGCATGAAATGCTACATCCTAAGCTTGCGAGGAAGTCTAGTGTGAAAGAGCATGCTTGTAACCCTATGCTTAATGCTTCACAACGAGTTTCATATGTTATTCTATGAGCACAGTGAACCTTTATTTGGAAAGCATGCCTTGATTACACTTAGGGATTCCACATATAACTTGTTAGCCAATGAAAATCTTGAAATGTGCTTGGAGATACATTCTTGTGAGATGAATTATTTCAATTTCTCATGGAAGCATACCCTTGATTCGTATATGAGTAAACTTCCTAGATTTGTTTCGGATGATTGGGTATTGTGGATCCTTGGCATTGCAATTCTTGATAATAAAATGAATGTATTGATCTTACATGTTTGATTGTCTTGTTCGGAATGTGTTTCATTGTCAATCTTATGAAAGGAAAATCTATGATTGTTGGGATTAATTGCTTGATAGGAATCTTTGAGGGAAAAGCATATCATGTAAAGCATTTGCCTTTTAAGGAAGTTTTGACACTCCATGATTTTGATAGAGACATTATTACATGGATTGTATATCATGGGGTGCTTCTTAGATTCAAGGCTTACGAGTTGCATGATAACATGCCTAGAGATGATACTCTATGTTTTCTTGAATGTGATAAGCATGTTGAATTCCTTAAATTTCTGAATCTTGAGAATCAAGCCATGAATTTTGTGAGATATGATAGTATTAGTACCTTGAATATCTTTTTAAAAAGCATGTCTTAGGACTACATATGAAAACAAGACCTCTAATGAATGGAAGAGTCTTGTTGACCTGTTGTGAAGAGGAGAACTGTGGTGACAAATTGTTCTATAAAGAAGTTGATTTGCTTCATAATATTGATAACAAGATGATTGCTATTTGTGTTATCTCTATTTGGCAAGTTTTGTGGAAATACATGATAAGATGGATCACATTTAGTGCCAATAATAGAGAATTGGTGAGATTTGTGGAACGTTCCTTGTCTTTTAATGATTGCAATGTTAACCATCTTGAAGTTTTTGATGAGATATTTGTATATACTATAAAAAGGAATTGTTTCTTGAGTTTAATGTCTATAAATTCCAGATTTGAAATTCTTTTCTTCAACGCCTATCAATGTTAAAACCCATTGGAATTGCCTAATTGTTGATTAATTGCAAGGATTGAGAATTTCTTGAGCTTGATATGTAAGATCTCCATCTTTAAACTTTTGATGTTTCATGCTTTATGGTGTCATATACCAATGGAAAGTTATGTCTTACATGGTAGAGTTTTGTTTCCTTGGAGTTTACATAGGATGGAACTTCTTTTGTATGTGTCTTTTACTAACAAATTCCTTGTAGATGAGATGTATATATCCATCAAAGAAAGACCACCACCTATGGAGAAGGGAATGGTAAGGCCTTATTGTGTAACAGCTTCCATGGAGAAAGACATCTATCAAGCCTTTGATAATATAGAGCAATGTGGTAAGTATTGTTATGATGTTTCCATTAATGCTATTAATCATTCTTCTTTCAATGTAGGAATTGAAGATTTCAGATACCAATTGTGGCGGCTTCCCAAGAAATTCTTTTAGCTTGACAAAAGCCGACTGACATTCCTCTGTCTATTCAAAACCTGTAGGTTTTTTCTATACGTCATAAAATTTGGATCCCTTGTTAGCCATCTTACTGATGAATCAACCAAGTGCCCGTTTTTACGGTCAAACTTTGTACCTCTTTTACATTTTGAGGAGCTTCCATATCTAGTAGAGCTTTGATTTTTTCAGGATTTGCATCGATTTCTCTTTTCGAGATCATAAAACCTAAAAATTTTCCTATTGAGACTTCAAAAGTGCATTTTTTTTATTCAACTTCATATGTTTTTCCTGTAGAGTTTGAAAGGTCTCCTGCATGTCTTTGAAGAAGTCACGAGAGCTCTTGATCACCATGTCATCTACGTACACCTCGATGTTCCTGCCCAATTGTTCTTAGAATATTTTGTGCAAAGGGCATTTTGGTGTAGCAACAGGTCCCGGTCCTGACCTTTATTATGAAAGAGGTCTCCTTTGCATCTTCCAATGCCAAGGGTATTTTATGATATCTTATATATGCATCTAGGAAACATGGCCACTGATACCCTGCAGTGGAGTCTAAGACCATTTGGTCCATACTAGGAAGTGGATAGGAGTCTTTATAGTAATACTTATTGAAGGTAGTGAAGTCAACACACATTTTCCACATTCCTTCTTTCTTTGAGATTACCACTGGATTTGCCAGCCAGTCTGGGTATAGAATCCCTTTCAGTATCCCAACTTTGAAGAGGGCTTTGACTTCAAGGGCTATTATTCAAATGTCCATTTTTTTTTACTTCATTGGCTTCACTCCAGGTTTTAATCTGATTCTGTACTCTACTATACTCCTATCAATTCCCTCGAGGTAGGTTTAGAAAGTACACAATTCTTGCCATCAAATCACAATTCTTAAATCCCGTTGGATTATAATCGCATAAGGCATAAAAGAATATCAAATCTAGAATTGTGACACATTGGCTAAAGAAACAATTCCTTTTCATGCTATATACAAATGTTTCATCTAAAACTTCAAGATGGTTAACATTGTAAACATTTAAGACAAGGATGTTCCACAAATCTCAGCAATTCTCTATTGCTGGCATAAAATATGATCCATCTCATCATGTATTTCCACCAAACTTGCCAAATAGAGATAACATAAATAGTAATCATCTAGTTATCAATATTATGAAGCAACTCATCTTATTCAAAGAACAATTTATCACCATAAATCTCCTCTTCATAACATGTTAACAAGCTCCTTCCATTCATTATAGGACTCTTTTTCATATGTAGTCCTAAGATATGCTTTTTAAAAAAGATATTCAAGGTTCTAGGACTATCATGTTTCACAAAATTCATGTCTTGATTCTCAAGATTCAACAATTTAAGGAATTCAACATGCTTATCACATTCAAGAAAACATAGAGTATCATCTCTAGGCATGTTATCATGCAACTCATAAGCCTTGAATCTAAGAAGCACCCCATGATATACAATCTATGCAATCATGTCTCTATCAAAATCATGAAGTATAAAAACCTCCATAAAATGCAAATGCTCAACATGATATGCTTTTCCCTCAAAGATTCCTATCAAGCAATTAATCCCATCAATTATAGATTTTCCTTTCATAGGATTCACAATGAAACACATTCCAAACAAGACAATCAAACATGTAGGATCAAAGATATAAATACACAAAATACCACAAAGATATATTTTATTATCAAGAATTGCAATGTCAAAGATCCACAATACCTGATCATCCAAAACATTTTAGAAAGTCAACTCATGTGCGAATCAAGGGTATGCTTCCATAAGAAATCCAAATAATTCATCTCACAAGAATGTGTATCCAAGCATCTTGCAATAAAGTCAATAGTCAACAAGTCATATAGAGAATTCATGGGCATTATCAAAGCATTTCCATCTAATAAGGAATTAACATGCTCATAGAATTCAATATAATCAACTTGTTTTGAAGCATTAAGCACAAAACCAAAAGTATGCTCTCTCACAAATGATTTCTTTGTAAGCTCAAGGTGTAGCATTTCATTCAAGGGACTTTATAAGTACACATCTTATCCTCACTAATCAAGAATTTAACATGCTTAAAAGATTCAACAAAAATACCTTGCTCAAAACTACCACAAGCATTGTCAACATCACATTGGTTTACATAAGATTCCTTCGCAAAAATAAAGTCCATGAAAGCTGTAGCAAGGCTCAAAGAAGTGCAATGCATACTTTCTTTAAACAAGGAATCATTATGCTCATAGCTTCTTTCTTATAAACTTCATAAGCTTTTCCACAATCATATTTAACCAAAGATAACACTTTTTCATGCTCACAATTCAACAATTTTGTCACCAAGAGTATATATAGGAGTGTACCATTGTAGCATCTCACTCATTCTCACTTTGTCATTGCCAAATTCCTCTCGAATAGTCCTTCAATTTCCTAAAATTTGGTCACAATAACACTAAAAGAAGATTGATTAGTGTTACAAATGGGAATAAAAATCTCTTTGCCTTCAATGAAAACATTTTCATTCTCCTTTTCTTTTTCTTTACTCTCATGTACTTTTTTCAAGCTCAATCTCTTTTACCTCAATGATTCTCTTTTCTATTTCTTGCTCATATTTCCTCTCATTTTTCTTGCTTCTCAAGCTCTCTTTCTTTTTCAAGCACATTCTTTCTTTCGTTTCTCTCTTGTTCTTCTTTTTTCTTTTCTCTCCTTCTCACCATAGAATGCCCTCATGTTCCCTAAAAGTTGTTCTTGATCTTTAGTAGCCTCATATGGTGTCAAGGAATCCATATCCACTTTCCTTCCTTAATGAAAGAGAACTTATGTTGACAATCATCATTTGTAGCTCCTTTTTCAACTTGCCAAGGTTTGAATAGCAACAAATGAGTTTGTTTAATAGGAATCACACAAAGCACTTCAACCTCATACTCCCTTATGGAAAAAGGTAAGCTCACTTGTTTTTCAACCAAAACCTCTTCACCCCCATTCAACCTTTGTAGCTTATAAGGGTTTGGATGTTCCTCACAATCAAGTTGCAATCTCTCCCCCACATATTGACTCACCAAATTCGTATTTCTCTCAAGATCAATCATCAAACTATGTATTTTCTCAAACATGATGCATCTTGATAGAAATAAGGTTTTCTTTGAGCTTTAACATCATGAAGTGTCTCATGGTCTTCAATTTGCTTTACTTCATTAGGTGCCTCCTTTGCTTGTACCCTGTCATTCACTTCTTGAACTAGTGTCTTGTCATGTCACCTAGCTTAGCTTTCACTTCTTGCTCATTGGAATCAAATTCTCCTTCTTTGGAATAAGCTCTTTGCACCTTAGTTGTTGTAGAAGTTCCTTGATTTATGCCTTCACAGGATTTCTCATGTGTTGCCTTTCTTCTCTTCAAGTATTTCTCAACCTTGGTGGGCATGTGTACCATATCATCAAGATAGTCATAGTAATATGGCTCAACTCCTTCCCAAATCTCTTCATTCAATCCATAGAGAAATGTATTCTTGTCAATTGCATCATCTTCTAATATATTAGCTTCATCAAAGCAATCTTCAACTCTTTATGGTACTTAATCACACTTTTTTTACCTTGAGAAGTTCCACCCCATCTCTTTTCATATCTGACCAATTGATCCCACCAAGCTAAATCATAGCCCTTAAAACTTCCAACAACAAGCTTCATCTTTTCTCCCTCCAAGTATTCATGACAAGTAATCACTAGTTCAGCTTTTCTTTCCCAAGCTAGGTAAGCTTTTAGATCTTCCTTGCCATAGAAATATTTCATAGCCTCCTTTGCTCCCATAATTCCTTTCCACTTCTCTACTAATTAGAATAACAAGGTTGTGAAGTATCCAATCCTTCAACATAATATGATGCTTAAGATGATATTCTAGACATGTTTTTCACCTTCAAAGCTCACCAACGAGAAAACTGAAAATATTTATATATGTATCTTCACTTTTTTCTCTTGTATGCCAGGCAATCAAGGCTTTTCCCACACTCAATCAAGCTCACCACTCTTGCATTTTACCCCTCTAACTCCTCTTTGAAGTTTTTAATTAACTCACTAAAATAATGTCAACCACTTAAGGTAAGATACCAAGCAACCAACACAATTCAATCAAATGGTCAACAAAAATCAGCTTACAAGAACCAAAGAGTTTAGAAATTAGTTCAATCAACACAATTGAAGTGATGAGAAACATAGAATTCAAAGAAATAGTTAATTGGCATTAATTCAAACACCTAGAGGTCAAAAAAATTTGTGATCCAAAATTTTTGTAATGGCAATTCACATAAACCATTCAATTCTTCACCAATCAAAGGTCATTCCACCTCAATTTGCATTCACAAAGCATCTTCACACCTGCAAGTATTCAATTCAAAAAAGATCTCAATAATTTCACTTTTCTTCAATTTTTTTCAGATTTTTTTCAAACAGCCCCGTTTTGCTCTATTTTTGTTGTCAATTTTGATGGCTGTAACACTCTTTCTTTTTGTAATTTTCATTTATATGGAAGAAAAAAGAAGAACAATCACATAACACATTGAATCACCCCTTGTTTTTTGCCTTAGGTTAGATCCACACAACGAAGATCACAAATAGATAGAGTATGATAGATGTAGAAGAACAAATCACAAAACATGCATTATATCATGAGATTTCAAAGAAAAAAAATTGCTCTTAGCACATAATAAAGCAATTAAAGATAGTCAAACCTTAAGATGAAGAACCAAAGCTCTGATACCAAAAGATGATGCGATTTTTTAGAAAGGAAGATTCATAAAAAAACACACCAATTGGAAGGATTTCATCTATAGGTTCGTTTAGGCTAGTTAGAATGACCTATGAAGCATAATCTTCATCAACCATCCTCTTGATTTGGTAGACACATCAATACCCTAACCCAAAGTAATTGATAGCCTTTGTGTAGTCACTAAAGAACCCTAAAAGAGTTGCATAAGAACTCACCAAGAAGATCAATTTTGATCTTGGAATTTTGTCTCTCAAAGAGAAATTGTGTTTCTAATTGATAAAAGTCTTTTGAATTACATAATACGGATGTATTTATAGTATTTCCACCCTAATCTAACCAAATAATTTGTGCATAGGGTCAAAAGACATAATAAACCCCTTAAACCAAACTAAAATTATAATAAAAACAAACATAAAAACATAAACAAACTGTAGCAATTCGGGCACTGTAGCAGATGGATCACTGTAGCAACTCGGTCTTGTAGCTATCCGGCTCCGAACAGCCACTGTTTTAGCCAATTTTGGGCTGAAAAATCCCACACGCCGGATGGTAATTGGCAGGCACTAGAGACCCTTTCCCCAACATTTTTTTGCATTATGTTTTTTATCTACTTTTGATCCTTTAAAGTCTTGGATAAATTCTTGACATAAAATGAAACTCTCTAAACCTTCCAATGATGATATAATCCAAAACTTTAAAACTTCTCTACTTTCATCACCTTTTCCACATTGAAAATGATCTTCAAATTAAGTTGTTCTTCATGCTTGCACATCAATGTCTTCAGGATTTCTTCACACTTGAAATGTTGATCTCATCATATATTCTTAAGATCATTATTTTGATTTAGTTATGTTAACTAAGAAATCAAGAAAAATAATTATGAGAATATTAAATAGAATTTTTTAAATTTTGAATGGTTATTTTGGAAATAGGATATAGTCTAAGTAATTATATTCTTCAAAAGGTATGTTCCTTGACATAGAGATACAATTATGCACTATTATTTCTCATGATCTTTAACATAGACTACAAATTTTAAAGAATTAATAAAAATATATGGTCTTTTATAAGAATTAATAACTCTAGAAATTATATTTGTTTAAAGTTATACTTTGAACATAGGTATATAATTGAGACATACTTTCTTAAGAAATAAAACCAAGATTATATTTTATTAAAACGGTTCAATAAATAAAAGATTGAGTGGGAGAGGATACATTAAATTGGACCCATGACTGCCATTACTTATTTGTGTTAATGGGTTGTGACTTTCTTATGTCACCCTAGGTCTGACTCCCCTATAGGATGATTGTCCACGAGAACCTAGAAATTAACAAATAAATTAGAAGCTAATTCTGAGGATAGGTGATAGTGTCGACCAGCCTAAGTTGGAGGCATTAACATCAGATTATTGATAGTTCATCATTAGTTTGTGGCCAACCTATGTTGGGACTTCTCTCGATTGATCAACTAAACGATGTTTGTAAGTTTTAGTTAAATACTCAACTTAAAAAAGCATTAGCCTGCCAACGTAGATCTGTTGCTTTTTCTAAGAGCCAAACGTGGTCATTAGATATTGGTGCATTTGTTGCATAGAACAATATGGTAAGTCACCATATTATGGATTATAGTGGGAGGAACAACTATAATCTAAGATAATATGAAAAGAAAAAAGTGCTTAATTTTCACATTAAATTGCATGTTTTATGTGTAATTTAAAGTTTGTTTAGTTTTACATTTTTTAGAATAAATTTTGATAGGATCTTTCTTTGTCCAATGGTTAGCTTTCTCTTGAAGAGATAGTTAACTGGAGCCAGATAGTGGGACTAGAAAAGAGAATTGCTTAATGTCCTCGATGTGGAACAATGTGAAACACTTAAGAATCCACAATTTATTATCATAAAATACAATTCTACTTTAAGAACAAAAAGACTCCTATACCGCATAGAAATTTGTTAACAAAGAGATTAAGTTCTTGATGTTAAATTCTATGTCTGAATCACTAAGTAATAATTATGAAGATGAGGGTTATTTTGCTATGGATTGATCTCTTAGAACTAGATTCAAAATAGAGATTAATTCAGAAGTTGCAAAATTCTTAATAAACATAAAGTTAGCCAAAGAATATTCTTATTGAGAGTATACTCTCAAGGCTTTGAAGATTCATGATGAAGCTGAAGATCTTGATGTTCATGAGATAAGGAGAGTTAAAATCTTATGATGTCTACATCATTTCCTTGAATTCCTCTTGATGGTAGATTTCCTTCACAGGAAGTATTCTTAAAGGAAATGGATAATGTAGAAAAGCTTGAAAGTAGTCCTTTGCTTGTAGAAAAAGCTTCTCCTATTGAGTCTAAGCCTAACAGAAGAGGACTAAGGAAAGAGAGGAACATTCTATAGATAAGCAGTGGAATCATTTCAAACCTCATCAGAAATTCATATTTATAGTGATTGTAAGGATGTTTTCTTATGGAAGAATCGTACACTAGTAGAAAGACTGTTCTAAGAGAAAATTCATATCTAAAGATAATTTTCTCATTCTTTAAGTTCTTATTAATGATTGAATCTATTCCTAATGGATAGTTGATTCCAGAATCATTAATTATTATCTATAATTCTTTGCAGAATTTTAGAACAAAAGATCTTTCGAAAAAGATGAGGAATTTCTTAAAGATAGCAATGAATATTGTAGTGGGAGTTCTTATTTGCTTTATGATTTAGATATTGCTAATACACTTTTATATGTTCAGAACTATAACAGAATTCACATTCTAGATTTATTCTTTTTCATTTTCTGATATTTCATAGTAGTAGTTGTGAAAAAGAGATGTTGTCCTCATAGTATATATAATATTTGGTGTTTTATTATTATCAAGTAAATCAAGTTTAAAGCATTAGTTTTATACACAAGAATTAATGACCAATTTTTTATTAAAGATTTTGTTATGATTTATTTTAATCATTATATAAGTCTTCTCCAATATGAGTTAACAAGCCCATTAGTTTTGAAAAGAAAAGACTTTGACTAAATTTTGACTTGGATTGACCGAAAGGTCATTAATCAAATGATTGA
Organism: Echites panduratus; assembly: GCA_035221335.1. NCBI lineage: Eukaryota > Viridiplantae > Streptophyta > Magnoliopsida > Gentianales > Apocynaceae > Echites > Echites panduratus. The sequence goes on from JAWZTD010027531.1 coordinate 11,828, forward strand.
AATCAAGATAACAAAGAATCTATATCATTCAGTTTTTAGAAGTCCTTCCTCTTGAGATAAACTTAATGAGTTATTAGGAATTTTTATTGTTTATCGTCCTTGTGACTATTCATGAATTATTTTAGATATAACATAGTCAAAATGGAAGACATATACATATTGGTCATAAATATAATTCTTTGTATATATTTCTCTGTAGTTTTCTTTTGGATATACACTTTAAGAAAGAAAATTTGTACTAATTTTTAGTATTTAGCAATTTTGAAATAATACTAAGGAAAATCCTTTGAATTGTGATATTGAGCTCAGGCTTGATGAAACTTCTCAAGATAACGGAAGTTCCAGTTTTGTATTAATTCAAGACTGAGATCTAAAGACTTAGCCATACAATTTTATAAAGTGTCCATAGTAAAGAAAAGTATAAAGAATAGTCTGGGAACATTTATTTGTATTTATTTCGAGAATATATGATGTTTGTTGACATCTATGTTAGATACTTGAAAGGTATATACAAGAGTTAATGTCCTATGTTCTAATAAAGTAGAATTAAGAGATAGGAATTGTTTCCTAGAATCTTATAAACATTTTAATCTCTAAAATTCTTAGGATCCGTATTGTAGTGGGAGCTTTCCTAAGTTTTGATAGTTAATTCGACTAAGTCTTTTGACAACAAAATCCAATTAATCATCATTGTAAACCACTAGCAACAATAAGAGTTATCCTGGATGTTATTTACAAGATGTTGATTTTTTGTAATAAATATATAGAGTCTTAGGACTTGATTGGATCTAGTATCCCTTTTATGGATATGATTGGATCTAGTATCCCTTTTATGGATACAAGTAGATTCAATATGATCACTGAAAAGGTCAATAAATCATATCTTGTAAAATATTTAGTCTTTTAGTAGACTAAAGTTAGCATCAATCTCCAAGAGAGCATACGTTTATTATGAGACTGAAGTCTTATAGATATCTAAATGCAGCTTCACTCTAAGAGAATAAGAGATAAATGATTGTTATGAGTGACATTCTATTTCTTGAAATAGAATAATATCATCTGATAAAGAGTTTATATGCCAAAAGAAAATTGTAAAGAATATTTGATGATAAATTAGTAAATACTTTGTACGTAAGAATTAGACATACAAAAGAGTATTAAATTTATTAGATATCATTTATTCATGACAAACTGACATATAAATGCAAAACATAATTAATAAAAAGAAAATTTGTTTTAGTTCAAATGTTTGGATTGTGATATTTCCTTTTGTGTTTTGTTACACAAGAAAAGGAAAATAATGATGTGGATTGGGTTCTGATTACTTTGAAATTTGAAAAGTCGCATATGATGTTTTACAAATGACTAATGTTAATCAGGCTCTAGTGGATGCTATACAATCAGGTGCTTTAGAGGTACCAAAGATTATATATAATCATTTGTTTATTAGTTTCGTAATATTTATAAGTTTTTCAGACAGATTATAAATATATATTAAATCATTTATCGATTTATACTATCCTAATTAGAATAAGCAATTACAAATATTCATTCCACTAGTTACAAATCAGAGTAGCAGCATCAAAAGTGATCATAGAGGAAGTTTTTCTTTAATAGTTCTTCACAAAATTATTTTGAAAAATCCTTTGTACATTAACAGTGATGGTTACAAATGATAAGGGTACCTGACAGGCTCCAAGGAGCCAAGCTAATATTGATTGAATCAACTTGGAGGTTATCGAACGACAAAGACATATAAAGTTAATTTCAAGTCAACAAGCTTATGTACAAAGACTTGTATTTTAAATACAAGTAAGAAGTTTATAAGATTAAGAAGATCTTCATGTCATTTACCTTGAAACAAATCCAAGAAGAACAACTTATTGTTGTTGCCAAGATTGGAGAAAGAAAGCTTGAAGTGTGGAAGATTAAGTACAAGGATTTATATTTCAAGTTTAAACTTGCTAAAGATATGAAGATTTTGGAAACTTGAAACTATGGAAATGTCACAACATTTGAAGGCCAAATTTACTTGATTTCTTACCTTAATTATGTCAAGATATTTGGCAAGAAAATGGAGACGAAAAGACTTAAAAGAGAGGTGGAGAAATGAGGTTTGACCAAGCTCAACCAATGTTGGAATGTAAGTGCAAAACAAAGCTGAAACAAGGTGGAAAAATACCCCATTCGGAGCCAAGCAAAACTAGTCTAGCACCTGACCACTTTGGTGAACATCTCAGCCATTTCCAAAAGTAGTCTGGCTTGTTGATCCACCCCCATCTGGCGCCTGATGGCCTCCATCAGATGACTGATCCCAACCTGGACAACATCCGATTTTCTTTCTTTTCTTTGTATTTTCTTTAACTTTTCTTGCAAGTTAAGTGTCCTAATATGTTATTAACCTCATGGGAAGTATGAATTAGGGTTTTGGCTAACCAAAACACTACATCCTTATCTTGTATTAGAAACAACAACTATTGAATCAAATCAATATTACAACTTCTCCTTAGAGAATTTTTTGATCATCTTGATCAAAACTTGTGTGATCTTAGGTAACTCTTTTAGGGTTCTTGAGTGATTAAAATTAGGCTATCAATTACTCTGGTTGAGGTATTGATGTGTCTTTACAAATTAAGAGAATGGTTGATGAAGATTTGCTTCATAGGTCATTCTAATTAACCAAACCCCAAAAATTAATTGAATCTTGTGAATTAATTGTGATTTTTTTATCTTGATTGCATTCTAACATCAATCCAATTTAAAAAATTGTATCATCTTTTGGTATCAGAGCTATGGTTTCTTCAATTAATATTCGAACTATCTTTATTTGCTTTCAATTGTGTGCTTGAATCATGTTTGTTTCATTGAAATCTCATGATGTAATGTTTGTTTTGTGATTTTGTTCTTCTACATCTATCCTACTTTCTAATTGTGATCTTTGTTTGTGCGGATCTAACCTGCGGTCAAAAACAAGAGTTGATTCAATTTGTTTAGTGTTCGTGTTTCTTCTCTCTTCCATGCAAAAGAAAAATTCAAAAAAAGAAAAAATAGTTTCAACAACAAAATTGAAAAGAAAAATAGAGACAAAAAGAAAGAAAACATGGGTTAAAAAGGATTGCAAGAAAAATCTAAGGAGAAGTCATTGAAATTGTTGAATTGCATTGAGAATTGTTTGATTTGAATACTTGAAGGTGTGAGGAAGATTTGTGATTGAGTTGGAAGTTGAATTGGCATTGATTGATGCAAAATTTGAATTGGTTTTGAGAAATTGCAATTGCAGAGGTTTTTTATCTCAATTTTCTTTGACCTGTAGGTGTTTGATAAAATACGTCTCATCTATTTCTTTGACTTCTAAGTATTCTATCACTTCAATTGTGTTGAATTATTTAACTCTTTGGTTGTTGTAAGTGAATTCTTTGTTGATTATTCTTATCTTAACATGGTAGTTAACGTTGTTCTTTGGAATCTATTAAGAACTTCAAGAAGAGTTTGAGGGGAAAAAGGCTGAGAGAAGTAAGAACAAAATAGTGAAGAAAAGCAATTAACAATTGTGATACACGAGAGTAAGAGAGGATTTCTATACAATATTTTGTTTGCGAGATTTGATTGTAGGAACAATGATGAACAAGGATACTTCTTCTTCATCCTAAGCTTCAAATATGGGAGTTGATCATGATGGATTCACCTACCTTTTGGAGGAGATGAAAAAGATTTTAAGGGAAATGATAAGAGAAATGTCAAGGAGGCTTTCTAACAATATGAATGACATGAGAAGGGACTTGAATTTAAGAGTTGAAAGCTTAGAAAGAAAGGTAGATGAACACCAATCTATACCTTCTAGAAGACATGTGCAACTAGGAGGAAGGGGAGGTGAATGTCAACCTACTATTTCTAGATAGCATCAACAAAGAAGAGTTGAAAGAAGAAATCACAAACCGAACCAATATAAAGGGAGATATGAGCTTGGGGAGTATAATAATGATGATTACTATGACCATGTTGTGGAAGTGTGATATGTCCCGGGTCATGTGAGTGTGTGAAGATGGGGTCGTGCGGGGTGTTGTGATTTGGGTTCCAATAGGTGGCCCACAAAGTGCTTCGAGACTGGTGGGCCCGTGTCTGAAT
>JAWZTD010027590.1:0-46704 GCA_035221335.1 Echites panduratus
TTGGCTGCAATTAATTTAACTCTTAATATACTTAAGAAAAATTATATATTCAAAAGGATTTTTTTCAAAAGAAATATTTATAGGTTTATTTAACATATTTACGGCTGCTCAAGGACCGTCGTAAATACTTGTGCACCACAGCGGCTTTTATATTGTAGTATAAGAAATTTGCTACAGACCGCTGTATATTCCCTCATTTGTATACGACGGTTGATATTCCGTTGTATAAACATACCATTTACTACGAGCCGTCATATATAGGTAGATTTTTACGGCATCCCGTAGTATATAATTATAAACATATATGACAGTTTTACAGCCTCCGTATATATTGTTAAATGCTACAGGTTGAAGTATAAAGCTTATATTTACTGCGGTTATTGGGCCGCCATGAATAATGATATCGTGTTTGGGCATTTCTCTTATAGTGTTGTTCGGTTCCTTTTTAATGTCTCATTCATTAAGGAAAAAAAGAAAGAAACATACGACAGTCTACAATGTTTACTTTGTCTACCTATGCCTTTAACGTTCCTTCATCCTATTTAGGACAACGAAAAAAGAGGAAAATAACCTTCTTTAGGTTGCGTCCTGATTAGTTTGTCGTGATTGCTGATCTGATGATCTATCATAGTAGTCTGTGAAGAGAGAAATCTTGTGGAACTAGTACTGTGAATCCTTTAATAAGATGGAGTGGAATGGAAAGTGGGACTGGGGATAACTTAGTTATTTCAATTCAAAAGCAAGTGAAAGTCTTAAAAAGCTGCAATTAAATGACTGGGAAATTGAGGATAAAGGGGAAATTGATGTTGGTTCATTCAATTTTTCAGGGAGTGGTGATAGTCGTGGTGGTTCTTGCTCTAATTTGGTACATGGTTCTTCAGTGAAAAGCTCTATGTTAGCTTCTACAAATTCTTCACTGAAGGAGGGAATCAAAACATTTGATTTTACTTTTGAGGCATTTGAGAGTTGTCTACAAATTCTTCACCCAAATCTAAGAGCAGTTTACTAGGTTTATGTTATTATTCATTTGGGAAATAGGTTTAGATCTCGGTCAGGTTGAAATAGATCCAAAACAAATTAAAAAATGATTTTCCTTTTTTGTAACACTCAAATAGGTTAAAAAACTTCCAAAAATATGTTTTTCCAAATTTGGTCGATGGTGTAAAAAAAAAAGATTGAGTACCAGAAAAACTATATATAAAAAAAACAAAATGGAGTGTTACAAAAAAAAATGATGGAGGGTAAAAAAACTATAAAAAAAGGTTTTGACCCAAACTTGTAAAAACAAAAAAGGACCGATCTTTTTGTTTTTTATAATAATGGACTCCATTACAACATCAAAGATAAATACTTTTTTTTAAAAATAAAAAAAGACAACTATATTTAATTATTAATATTAGTTCAAGATCTAGCATAACCCTTTTAGATTTTGTGATAAATTTAACATTTTTAGATTTATGGACTATAAAAATGTGTATGTTACAATAATATGGGAGATTAATCATAGTGGTACCTTATCTTGTGGCCAAAGTCAACTGTAATACCCGATCTTTTTTTCAGCCAAATTAGTACCTATACTATTCACAAGCTGTCAGAGTGATACTTCTGATCACTTACGGTAATTTTTCAACCCAATTAGTACCCATACTATTTACGAGTTGCCAAATTAACATCTAAAACAAGGAAATTTTCACCTGAAAATGGAGCTTTTTGTCAAAAAATTGCTGTTAAGTGATCAAAAGTATCACTTTGGCAGTTTGTAAAGAGTATGAGTACTAATTTGGTTGAAAAAAGAAGATCAGGTATTATAGTTGACTTTGTCCACAAGATATGATACTACTATGGCTAATCTCACCAATAATATAATAGTATGTCAAAAAATATAATTTAGGCCATTTTATTTGCACTGTTTTATTGATTAATATAATAATTTTCTATTCTTAACTTTTATTAATTAGTTATGAGACATGGCAAAAAGATTTTAATTATAATAATTCTAAATTGAATATAATAAGTTAAAATTTTATTTGTTTAATGTTTTATCACACATGAAATATTTAATAAAAGAAATCAAAGGTTAAGATTACCTTTTCTATTTAATTTGAAAGGGGAAAATAAATCAAAGATTTACGAAAACTGTTGAGATCAAATAAATTAATTTTTTTTAGAAAAAAAATCTTATATACATATCTAGAATTAACTTAGTGTTATGAAATTAATATGGTTGATGTCCATTATTCGATATCAAAGTGATTATCCGACATCAAGAGATATAAAGATACTTAAGTTTTATCACATCTCCAATTAGTTATAGGATTTATCTTCTGATTCCTTCCTATCTTTTTTCACTGATATATACCCCTGAAACCTATAAATAGGGCCTTATGCACAAGGGTAATTCATTCATTCATGTATTCACTCTCATATAAGATCAATAAAATTCTCTCTCTCAATTATTTAGTTATAATTTCGTTATTTAGTTTAACGACTACTACCGATAACAAATTCGCAACAAGTTATCAACATCAATCTCTACCACAACGAAATATTTTTCTATCCCTAAAATTCCATAACAAACCTTACAAAACTCGAATTTTTAGCTCTTGACATCTATAGAAAGAACTATCTATTATGGACACTAGATACTCAAATTCATCTAGATGCAATAGGTCTGGCAGACACCATTGTAGAAAATAATGTATCATCATCACAAAATCATACATAAGCCATGATCTTTCTCTGCCATCACCTCCATGAGGATCTAAAGGCAGAATATCTTAAAGTAAGAGATCCACTTGTTTTGTAGAAGGATTTAAAAGAAAGATTTGACCATTATATTAGTTGGAACGGAAGCGACTACAACTTGGTGTGAAACCATTGCACCAACTTATATTTTTGTTAATGTGATCTTATTCTTATAAATATATTCACTTAAAAAAATTAGGTGGCCATAGGACTATCCCATTTAAAAGATAGTTGTATATATAAAAAAAACATATACGACGACCTCTAAGCCAAAATACACACAAGAAAGGTATTTTGCTACGGACCATCATATATACATTTGATTATATATGTCGACCCCACATCTGTCATATAAAACTCAATTTTCCCCTCTGCCATTGCATATACTGTACAATATATGACTGTTCGTCATATAAAATTAAGAGTATATATATAAAATCAAGAGTATATAGGGCGGCCGTATATACTCTCTTATATGACGCTTGTAGTAAAAAGTAGTCATTTGCAAATCCCTTTTTGTAGCCATAAAAAACCTATTATGTATGATGCAGTTTCTGGTAATTGCAAGTTAGAAGCGTGGTAGACCTCTTGGTTCAAAAGATAGAAATTATTGAAAGAAAAGAGGATCAAATGATCATATTAAAGAAGTTGACAAAAGGGACCAAGAGACATCTGATGAAAATATCCAAAATAATATAATGATTTCCTTCAAATATATAACTTCTTTTAGAAGTTGGAATCTAATGGAAATGACTATACATAACTCATTTTTTTTACAATGCAACACTTGATGTTATGAAAGATAATGAGGATCTTCAACCAACATCATTTGAAGAATGTTAACATAGAGATGATTGGTCAAAATGGAAAGATGCTATTCAATCAGAATTAAACTTGCATTCAAAACTTGAAGTTTTTGGACCTATAGTTCGAACACCTAAAGGTGTAAAGCCTATTGGCTATAAATGGGTATTTTTGCAAAAACGAAATGAGAATAATGAAGTTGTGAGATATAAGGCACGAGTTGTTGCACATGGATTTGTCACAATGACCAGGGATAGATTATGATGAGATATTCACCTGTAGTGGATACAATTACATTTTGATACCTTGTGAGTTTGACAGTAAATGAAAAGTTTGACATGCTTTTGTAGTAACTGCTTATCTATATGGAAATCTAGACAATGACATTTATATGAAAATCTTATAAGGATTTAACATGAACATAGCATGTAAAATTGGCTGTCATGGATATTATCTCATAATCGTCTTAGTGAAAGTTTATTGAAAGCAGGATAAAAAAATGATCCAATATCTCCATGTGTCTTCATTAAGAAATATATTTCAAGATTTGTGATACTCTCAATATATGTTGATGATATCAATCTTGTTGGCACTCCGAGAGAGCAAAAAGATGTAGTGAATTATTTGAAACAAGATTTTGAGATAAAAGATTTTGGAAGAACCAAGTTCTGTCTTGGTCTACAAGTGAACATTTGGGAGATAGAAGTTTTATTCACCAATTGACATATACGACGAAAGTCCTAAAAAGATTTTATATGGACAAGACACATCCATTGAGTACTCCAATGGTTGTTAGATCACTAGATGTGAACAAAGGTCCTTTTCGGCCTCGGGAGGATGGTAAAGAATTACTTGGTCCTAAAGTACCTTATGTTAGTGCAATTGTTGCACTTATGTTTCTTGCGAATAATACAAGACCTGAAATATCATTTTCTGTGAATTTATTAGTAAGATTTAGTTCTTCTCCCACAAGACGACATTGGAAAGCATGTCCTTAGATAACTCCAAGGTACCATAGATTTGTGATTATGTTATTCAAATAAAACCAACTTGAAGTTGATTGGTTATGTGGATGCTAGATATTTATCTGATCTAGATCTGAAATTTTGTTTTCTCAAAGAGAAGAAGTTGTTTTGCAATTGATCAAAGATTGTTTGTGAATACAAATTAAGGAGTATTTATAGTATAAGATCATCCTGGACCTGATTAAATCGTTCTAGGGTGTTAATGACATTAAACACCCTTGAACTTATCAAGAAAACAACAAAAAAATAGCTAAAATCGAAGATGGTCGTTGTATGACCAATAGGTGAGTTGGTGCAGGCTCCAGCAGCAGACTGCACCGGAACGCTTCTAGAATGTTGCCAATTCCCTCCCAACTTGGTCAGGCACTAGTTGGACACTTGTGGCAGCTGGATGGACCATTTTGCTAGCCATGTTCTAGCTTTGTTTACACTTATGTTCCAACTTTGTTTGAGCTTGTTTAACTCCATTTCTTCACTCCTCTTTTCAAGCCATTTCTTCTCCATTTGCTTGCAATATTCCATGCCATCCTGTAGTCTTTCAATCCATGTTTTCTTGGGGTTCTGTTGGCATGGATTTGAACTATTCTAAACCTTTATTCTTGTCATTATTGCTCTCAAACATGGCTTCAAACACAAGGAGATTATATTTGTTGAACACTAATATTTTTATTCCCTTCTTAATCTTAGAATGTTGATATTTATGTGCCTCATTCCTTCCTTGAATAAGACTTCCAAAGTATCCTTATAATGATGTCATCCAAGTAGTTCCAATCAATGCCAGATTAGCTCCTCTGATTTCCATAAGATCCACATAAAGCAAATTCTTAAACTAGCTATGCATTTACTTATGATGATACTACTATTTCATGGCATTCTACTAAACAATCCATGGTAGGAACCTCATCCAATCATTCTGAAATTATTACCCTTCATGTGGCAAGTTGAGCAAGTGTATGTTGATCTATGATCTATTATATCCAAGAGAAATTGTTTATAATTCTCTTGGATATAATTCCGACTCCACTATTTGAGGATAATGCATCTTCTATAGCTCAATTAAAAGGAGGATATATTAACGGAGATATGACAAAGCATATTTCACAAAAAAATTTTTTACTCATGAACTCCAGAATACTGATGATACTGATGTGCAACAAATCTGATCATGTGATAATCTAGTAGATTTATTCAGTCAGACATTACCGACAACAACATTTGAGAAATTGGTGAACAAAATTGGAATGCTTCTGTCAAGAAATCTTAAAGTATTATCTCATCAAGGGGAGTAACAATGACATAAAAAATAGTGTATTCTTTTTTTTTTTATTTCATTAGAGTTTTTCCCACTGGGTTTTTTTTTATCTAGTAAGGTTTTAGCAAGGCATATTCTTTATGTAATGGACATCCAAGAGGGAGTGTTATGAAATCAATATGTTGGATGTCCATTATCTGATATCAAGAGAGATGAAGATACTCTATCATTCCAGAAGATAGATGATAACGTTCTATCACATCTCTAATTGGTGGTAGGATTTATCTTCTAATTTCTCCTTATTTGTTCTTACTGATATGCACCCCTGAACCTGATAAACTGTGCCTTATGCTGAAGGGTTATAATTCATTCATTCATTGATTCACTCTTAGAGAAGATCAATAAAATTCTCTCTATATAGTCTCTCCCAATTCTTTAGTTATAATTTCGTTATTTAGTTTACATTATTACTTGAATCTCATGGTGCCGACCACTACTACGCGACCACAAATTCACAACACTTAGCTGATTTTTCCATAGTTAAATTAGTTTTACCATAAAATTACAATTATATCCTTCCTAAAATATTAGTTTATTCAAACTAATTTAGGTTTTCCTACAAAAGTTTTAAAAATAGATTTTAAATATGTTTTAGTATGAAAACTTATAAAGTTAGATGAATTTTGCAATAAAATTAAAATTCTTTCTCGAAAGAAAATTTAGAACTATTTAACAATCAAATCTTTGAACTTAAATTATTAAAATTTTAATAAGCTTGTAAAATTTTTATGACTAAAATCTTCCACAATTGAATTAAATAAATATTTTCTAGAAAAAAATGTGTTGGGAAACTAAATAATTATTTTTAATCAAATTTTTGTCATAAAAATGTTTGGTAAATTTAAGCGAAATCAAAATAAAATGATTGAAGTTATAGTAATGGACTCCTTATATAAATATTTTAATATCCAATTGTCTTATATCAAAATTTTAATTTAGTTTTTTCATTGACATATTTGCAAATTAACTTAGTTAAATTTCTTCCACTTAAAAAATAAAGATTTAATAATTATAACATAATTGATAAATTATATTTTTGTAATTGGATTAATCATATTTTTCCTCATATTTTGCAATTAGTAATTTTCCGTCAAATAAAATTTATAATAATATTAATAATACTACTTCTTCTCCACATTTAAATATTGTTTAATAAAATTCTTTTGGAACTAACCCAAAACCCTTTTTAATTATAGTTTCTATATGTTATTCCTTAGAATTATGTAACTCACCAAAATACATGACAAATATTTTAATTATATATGTATATTAAATGTTAAATTTTTCAAATTTTTATGTTATCTATCTATCTATCTATCGTACTCCAGGAAATCAATAGCAATCAAACTAGTTTGAATCAGAGTCTGTATAGATGATTTCTTCTCTCTACATTGTACTCCTAGAAATCAATAGCAATCAAACTCATTTGAATCAGAGTCTGTATAGATGATTTCAATTGGTTTGAGCAAATTGAACCTACATCTGAAATCTTACCTTCTGAGCTTAAGTCTCAATTTGATTCCATCAAAAGATCCCTTCGAAATCAACCAGTGAAGCTGAAAAATTATTCAATTTCTTTTTTCATAATAAGTTACCTTGGATCATGACTTGGCAATATAATAAAGATATTGACAAATTTGGATTGAATATCTTGGCAAGACAAATCAAAATTAAATTGTGGGCTTCATTTGATGCTTCAAAGTTTCTTTTTCAAAAGAAGAAAGAAGAAGAAAAATATGGATCTGATGTAAGATATCGAGTATAAGTGATGAGATTCATGCAAGGAACCCTTCTTCATCAAACATAAACACATCAATTGAAAACCTTACCCAAAACTTCATCAAAGATCATGGTTAGTTCATTAACCTATGTTGTCATGCAACTTCAACCAATGACTTGTGTTTGGTAGACAATTCACACCCTAACCAAAATGTAGAAAAGCCCTTAAGAAGTTCTACAAGAACCCTAGAAGAGTTCTAGCAAAAACTCACAAGAAAGATCATGTTTGATCTTAATGTCAATCATCAAGGGGAAATTTTCCGTTTTTGATAAAAAGATGATTAGGGTAAGATACATTACAATGTTCTATTTATACCCATAATCTACTTGATCGTGATTGATTTTATATTTAATCAATTCTTCATAATTAATCTTTTGTACATCTATTGTGCTTAATTTAATTATATATGACAAGATCTATTTATTTGGACCTTAATAGATTGTAATTGGATTTCACAATAATTCTTGGATTTTACACTGTTTTTTTGGGCCATATCTTGAGCTATAGATATCCAAATATTATAAATTATATCTTGTTGGAAATCTAAGAGATAGATCTACAATTAATATGCAGAGATCAAGGCCAGATTGGATTGTAGATCTACTAAAATTGGCTGACCGTTCAAAGCCGTATCATTGCCATCCAAAATGGGCAGAGTTGCATATTTTGACTGTAATGTGTTTGTAAATGGCGGTAGAAGTCGTAATGGACTGAAACAAATTGATGTGGAAAGCTTGAACAACTGGCTACAACTTTGATGAAGAACACAAAGTCAGAATTAGAAGCTTTGAAGTAGTTTTGTCCAGTCCAATACGGGGGCTAATCCAGTCAAATTTTGCAGCAGAAATTGTTATAAATTAGTGAGGTTTTCTATCTTTTTGAGAGGAATTCAAATAAGAAGGGAATCAGAATTAGGAGGGCTCTTCATTTCTCTACAATTATGGAAGGCTAGGATCAAGACTTGTCCAAGGATTTGAAGAATTCCAGTTTGGTTTTGAGAACTTGCTTTAATATTTGAATTGATTTAATTGTCTTTCTCTTCTTGATTATATAGTTCTACTTGAATGGAGATCTTTGTTTATGTATTTTTGGTTTAATTTAGTTGTAATTGGTTATAGGAGATCTTTTATGATCAGTTGCATGTTTGATAGAGAATAAATTGCAGATATGTGATTTGGATTAATATATTATGGTTTTTAAACTAGTTTTTATTGATAAATTACACAATTGTGGATTTGTTAATTGTTGATTAGTTGAATTCTAGGTGACCATCTAGTAGAGAATTGATTAGTGTGAGATCTCGGCTAATCAGATTAATCAGATAATTAAGTTCAATTTTTTCTTGAGTGTTCAATGAGAAACTAAACGGAATCTAGATAGTTCTTGGACTGGTAGCTTTATAAATTTATTTTTCTTAATTTTGAATTTTTGTTCTCTTAAATTTCTACAAATTGAAAACCCCCAATTCTGTTGTACCCTTAATTTGTTAAATACACAATTTTAATCTTTGAGAGAAACGACTTGGGTTGTTGCTATTACTACAAATTTATAACTAAATTGATTTCTATTTGAGTAGGGTTCGATAGCATCACATCACCACTCAAACCTAATAAGAAGCAAAATACATAAAAACCCTTACTTAAATTAAATGGTCAAATAAACACCAAAGACATAGTGACCAAAATTTATGAAATTTGGTCACGTACCACATGGCAGGTCATGGTCCATTATTTGGTCCTCCAAGCTGATTTGTAAGCTTTCTTTTCAATGTATTTTGAAGCTTCTTAGTCTCTCTTAACTTCATTAAAATCTTGAACTTTGATGACATTGAAAAGCTTGCTTGAAACCACTTCATCTTGGAGTGATCTTCTTTGAAAAATGGCATCAAAATCAATTAATTCCTCTCTTAATTGAATAAAAATTATCAATGCTTGTTTTAACTTTGAAGCTCTTGATCTTGTAATAGGTCCACTTGGTATTTTTAAGCATGGATCACCATTAATAAGAGAGGTGCTTTGAGAAATTGCCTGACTTCTTTTGTAGCATAATACCAATTTTTATAAACTTGACTCATATTTTCAGAATCAACAAGATATAATTTAAAAATAATTAATTCTAAAATATCATAAGGAAGTTCAGCCCAATTTGGAAACATTTGCTAAAACTTGAGAGTAGGTAAATTCTTTTCTCAGAATTTGGCTTTCAAAGCTATCTATGTCCCATTCTATTTCAATTCATCCATTTATAGAGTTTAAAAGAGCACACGGATTTTAAAATCAAACCATATAAGAAAAGTACAATAATACTAATAAAGCAAATCTGATGTAGATTCCAAAGCGATAATTGCTGAGTCATGTTTTGTTGTCCACTGATGTTGAATACCTTGTCGACTTCTTATGTAAATTTCAATCTTTCTCTTCTTTTGATTTAAAGCTTTACAACTGTCTGATGTAGAATTCAGAAGTTGTGGGGAGGATTTTGTCCTAAATGCCCTCCAAATGGATCATACTCATCATTTGATGTAACTTGGGGTGAAGAGGTCTTCTCAATCAATTCTTCAAACATCTCAAAGAATTATTGATTTCAATTTCTCTTTTGCTGATGTAGATGAGGATTCAGATTTTTCTTCTTCTTTCTTCTTTTGAAAAAGAAACTTTGAAGCATCAAATGAAGCCCACCATTTAATTTTGATTTGTCTTGCCAAGATGTTCAATCCAAATTTGTCAGTATCTTTATTATATTGCCAGGTCATGATCTAAGGTAACTTATTATCAAAAAAGAAATTGAATAATTTTTCAATTTCACTGGTTGATTTCGAAAGGATCTTTTGATGGAATCAAATTGACACTTAAGCTCAGGAGGTAAGAGTTCAGATGCATGTTCAAATTGTTCAAACCAATTTAAAAGCCATTTTTGAACTTTCTTGGAACAAGATGATATAAACTTAAAAATCCAAGAATTTGTGCGTGGTCTAACAGATAGATAATATTCAAAAGCTCTGATCTAGTCAAATTAAGTATATGCAGAAGGCTTTTGGTTACTTTAAAATGCAACATGAGTTTTTAGTTGAGAAGTTTTATGTCATATAATTGAGTGAATCTGAAGTATTTTAAATTTAGAATAAGAGAGTCGGTCCAAATGGAGTTTCTCTCTATCCTGGTGATATGCACGAGATATTTCAAAGGATTTTGTTTCAATGAGAATGGTTTCATGCCACTTTCTGGTTTTCATGGGATTTGTGGTGATGAAATGTTTTTTCATCATAAAAATATAAAGAAAACAATTCTTTGAAAATTTTGTTTACAAATTCGGATTCATGAGTGATTATGGGAAAAGTATTTGATTTAGTAAACCAATCACTTTGTTTCGAAAGAGAGGATGATGATCTATTTGGTTTTACAGCTTTTTGTATGATGTAGGAATTGGAATTTCAAATAATGATGTAGAAGATCTATTTACTACTCTAGAATTAGTAGGGGGTGCCATCCATCTCCTTGTAAAAATTTTCTTGTTAAAAAATCAATTCAAGAATTTGTTTCTCCTTTGATAAATTCAATATCAAGAGCAAAAGCCAAAAGTAAAGCTTGCCAGCAAGCAAAAATTTATTTTGAGATAATATTTTTGATATCTTTTTCTAAAAATCTCTTTCCCAGATTTACAATCAATTCTAAGTAAAAACTTTTTGTTTATAAGATCATCTTGAAATTTTGATATACCTAAAATTATGGATTAAATTTCTTTTTTGATAGTAGAATAATTCTTTTGAGAGCTTATCCAAATACCAGGAAGTAGAGTTAGGGAGGATCCCATCATAACCCAGATCAGAGGCCTCGGTTTCCACTACCATAGATGCTTCTGAACATTTAATTCCCAGGTAAGGCAGACTTTAAATTTTTAATTTTATTAATTTAACTACTTCAGTATGTTCATCATCCCAAGTCGGAGGATTTTTTCTAAGTCTCTTATACAAAGGTTCAACTATTTGTTTAAGATCTTTAATAAAATCTGACATATAGTTTAAACATCCTAAAAATCTTTATAATTGTGTTTTGTTTGTTATTATATCATGAAATTTTGATGCAAAATCTAATGATCTACAAATATTTTTATAAGTACATTGATGTAATTCATGTCCAAGAAATCTGATTTTTGTTTGGAATAATTTCATTTTTTTTAGAGAGAACTAATCCATTTCTTTTAATAACTTTATGATGTGATTCTTGCTTTTGTGAAGAAATCAAACAAACACATAAACCACACCAAGGAGAAAGGATTTCATCTATGGTTTATTTTTGGATTAGTTAGAGTGACCTATGAGATTCTCATCAACCACCCTCTTGATTTGGAAGACTAAATCAACACCCTAATCCCTTAGTAATTGATTGCCCTAGTGCAATTCTCTAAAACCCTAGAAGAGTCTTGGAAGAATCTCACATAAAAGACCTAAGTCTTGTTCTAATCCTTTAGTAATTGATTGCCCTAGTGCAATTCTCTTAAAACCCTAGAAGAGTCTTGGAAGAATCTCACATAAAAGACCTAAGTCTTGTTCTAACATCCAAATGTGTAGAGAAATGTTTTTGATTATCAAGGAGTTGTATTTTCTTACAAGAAAGAGGCTATATGTAGTGTTTTGGCTAGCCAAAACCCCAATACAAATGTTTAGCCATTTTATTGCAGAAAAGAGAACTTAACTATTCAAGAATTAAAATAAGAACAAATGTCCAAAACGAAAAGTATTGTAGCAACTCTGTTACTATAGCGATTTGGTCACTGTAGCAACTAGGTCTCTATAGATCTCTCATCATTTTGGATGCTTTCTTGGCTGGAATTGTAGCTTAAAATCCCCTCAATTGTTGATTTCATAACATCTTGATCACACATTCATCATCTAATTTGGTTGCTTCAAAAATGACTTCAAAGTCAAGTTGTTCTTCCTTCTCTTGGAGATATGTAACTAAAGCTTTCCTCATCTTGGTTACTCGTACCATTTTGATCAGTCCATGAGGTATTGATGGTGTTGGGTCTCCACCACTTTATGAAATATATTTAAATGTTTAAAATGTTGATCAATTGATTTTGAGAATACTAATACATCATCAATATAAACAATACATAATATAGAATAAGGAGTAAATTCATTCATCCTCTTTGAAATTCAGAGGGAGCATTTTTCAAATTAAATGGCATAACATTCCACTCAAAGTGTCCAAAAGGGACTATGAATGCAATTTTGTATTTGTCCTTTTCACGTATTTGACTTGTCAAAACCCTGATCTAAGGTCAAATTTGGAATAAATATTTGAATCACATTATCTTTTTAATAGATTGGATATCTGATTCATTGAATTACTTCTTTTAAGGGTTTGTAATTTATGACAAGTCTAGGAGCACCTTTTTTTGAACTTTTGTTTACATATAATGCAACACAACGCTAAGTGATTTTGATGGTCTGATTAATTTTTTTTATCTAATAATGATTTTATTTCCTTTTTACAATATTCAAGTAAGTCACAATTATTTGAATTGGTCTAGCTTTTGTTGAAATATCTTTTTCAGAAAAATTCTTTTGATAGGGAAGTTCTACCATATGTTGTTTTCTATTCCAAAATACATTTGGTAAATCTAAGCATACTCCTTTAGTAAGTAAAATTTCATATTCTTCTACTTTTTTAATGTTTTTATTTTTTAATTGTTCTTTTAATTTTTTGTATTTTATTTCCTCTTTAAAAACATTTATTTGATTGTTTATTTTGTTTATTTTTTTTAGGTATATAAATTATTTATTTCTTTTGTCTTAAGAACAATTATGAAAGGAAATGTAATGCCTTTTCCTAAAATATTAGTACGTACCCCTATGTTATTCACTATATGCGGCGGTCCTAGAGCAAAAGCAAATTTGACGGGTAGGAGCCAAAGTATATACATTATACCACCGTATAATTGACGGTTAAGTTATGGCATTGTAAAAAGTAATATATACGGCTATGGTATAAAATATTTTTTACTATGGTGATCGTCATGCAAAACCGTCACATATACTAATTTATACACGACAGTAAGAGATAAGCCGTCGTATAAAAAACTTGACTGTCATACAATGCTGGAAATTAAATGAGGCAATTTTACAATCGTCATTTGACGTTTGTTGTATAAGCATGGAATTATGCTTGAAAATATATGTTATGGCTACATGACCATCGTATATGTATGGCGGTTTGTTGACTGTCGTATAAGAAAATTGTTTGAGATGAGACTGTCGTATATGAGCTTTACTAGTTGTATACTAATGGTGAGAATGTTCTACATTTTGGGAACCATTAAAATGGTAGTTTGAGAAATGCTTGCAATGGAAACCCAAATCTTTTTTTTTGTTTGTTCAGTAGAAAAAAAGAGAAAGGAAAAGAAATCATGCAAGTCAATGAGCATATAATGGGATTTCTTGAAGTCTCCGGAATATCCATTAGTAGAGAAACTAGTGTTAGGTAGGAGCAAACAAAAAAGCACAATCAATTTTTTGTTCTTACTTTGCTTGTGCCAAGATATGCAAGAAGTATGAAATCTCATCTCTCACCCTATTCGATCATGAATTGGAGCATCATAATCATAGCACAAACAAGTATTATGAAAATGAAAGCACCCAAAATAGAGAAAGGTATATGATAGAATAGGAACACAAGACTACCCAATAGGGGTGGCAAAGGGCCGAGTTGGGCCAGGCTAGACGGGTTAGGGGTGGGGCCGGGCCGGGAGGGGTGGGGGCTGGCCCATCGGGCCGAGCCCGTGGGCCATTTTTTTTTTAAATTTGTGATGAATAATTATAAAATAGGTGTAATATTACAACCAATAATAAAAGTTAGGCAAAAAATGTTCTAGAAAACTCACAATCCACATTTAAAAGTACAAAAGTTACATTTATAATTATTAGTCATCATCTATTATTGGCTGACTTTATTTTTCATTGCTTTTCCAATCCTCAATATTTAATGAAGAAGATTGATCTTGAGTTCTTTTTTCTGCCTTGATCCAATTGGAAGTACACATCAACACTTCGAAAGTGTTTGGTGCTAGAACACTCCTTGATTCATCTAATCTCCTCCCGCTCTCACTAAAAGCACTTTCGAAACCACAGTGGAGACATAGGTGTCAAAACATCTCGAGCCAATCGAGATAAAATTGGGTAGGTTGAATGATTTTGTTTCCACCATCCTAATATGTCAAAACTTGAATCTTCATTAGCTATTTGTACTTGAGCAGATATATTATAAATTGCCAACTCATTTAAGCCACTGGAAGACTTCGACGAGGTTGATGGAGCTCCAGTCCTTGTTCTTTTAGTATCGTCGCGATTCTTGATAAGGGAATAGACATTAAATTTTCCCTTCCCTGACAAACTTTCTCTTGGCAGGGACATGTTAGATGTCGGTGTGGAAAACTTCTCTTCGTATGTTGCAAAAGGTTGGTCCAAGCTGGACCTCACATACGACTTCAACTGCTCTCCTTCAACTTCCAAGATATCCATTCTGGTTTGGTGGGGTACAATTCATACAAATAGTCGATAGCCGTTTCAAATCCTGAAACCTTACAATGGGGATCCATACAAAAAGCAATGCAATACAATAAAGGAATTTCCGAATAATATTTTAAATATTTTTCTAACATTGCCTCTACTATTTTTTTATGCTCCCAATGCTCAATAGATTCATTAAATGCAACACATACTTGAATTAGAATAGAGATCATATGATGGGTTGTTGGATAATATTGACCAGAAAGCAATTCGGTTGCATCTTTGAAAGTCCTTAAAGAAGAAGAAACCGTAGAACCACTTTCGAAAATTGAACCACTTATGGGGGGTTGAAATCCAATGCTATTACAAAATTGAATTAAAACATTTTTGTAAGGAAGTACACTATCTATCATGTCATGGGTTGAGTTCCACCTAGTGCAAACATCTAGTTTAAATTTTTTATATTTACCTTGTGTTATAAACAAAGAAGTTTAAATTGTTGGGCTCTAAAGTTTGAAGTTTTAATCAACCATGCAATATTACGAATAATTCTAACTACTTCATCTACATGTTGAAGACCATTTTTAACAATTATGCATATATAATGTAAACCAGTAAAAGCAGACCAAGAATCACAGGTAAGAGCAAATTTTGCATCTTTAATTGTTTTTAAATGACAAATAAGATCATTTTTCATATTTTTAAAACATTTTATAATATTAGTTTTCAAAGTTGACCTAAGTATTCTTTGAAATGCAGGTTGTAAAGAACTTGAAGCTGCCTCAGCAAAACTCTCGGTTTCTAATATTCCAAAAGATAAAATTTTGAAAATAGCCCACTTAGCAAGTTTTTGATCGTATTTAAAATTACCAGTAATTTTCCCCCTGACCACACTTATTTGTTGTTATTTTTGAAAATTTTCATTTAGCTCGGGATGTTCATTTTTAATGTGTCTACTTAAAGTACCCGTCCCACTCCCATTTTTATGAGCACAGATTTTACCACAAAGTGAACATGTAGCTTTGCTTTCCTCTTTCTTAAAAATATTCCAAACTAAAGATTTTTTTTCTTTTATCTTAGATGTGCTACACGAGGATGAACCGGGATGTCCAAAACGACTAGTGGGGGTGGGAATTTCGTCAACATCATCACCTAATGTTTCTATTTCTTCCGGTTCAGGAAAAGTATTTAAAGGATCAAAATCATAGTTAATTTAGTGGGAGGATGAATGAGATCTATCCATATGTCAATTAGATGCAAATAAATAAAACAACAATATAAAAAACAAAACAAGTAAATAACGACTATTTTTAAAAATAATATAAAAAAATATACTCGGAATTATAAAAAACGAAAATTCTTCAAAAAATATATAATTAAAGCTAAAAGGAATTTAGAGAGAAACCAACTTGAATATAGCCGAAAATTGTCAGAAGAAATGCTCAAAAGCTGTAAAAGATGAACCACCAAATCAACACTTTTCTTCACAAAATCCTTCCAAATCCAAAAATGTTCTTGCCAAAAAATATATTCACACACTACAAAGACAATAATGAAGAGGAATATAGAGAATAATAGAGATGTAGAGGATTGTAGATATTTTTTTGTGAAGAGAAATGAAATTTGAGGGGTTATTTATAGTTTTTTTGAAAATATAGCCATTAGTGGTATTTTGGTAAATAACTGGAACTTTTTTTTTTGATGTTTTTGACCGTTGGTGAAGGAAGGAGCCATTGGAGGAGGGTGTGCCGTGCCGGGCTGCCGGGTTTACGGGGGCTGTGGGCCGAGCCAAATTTTTTTGAGCCCACATGGGCTAGGGCGACGGGTTGGGTCGGGCCGGGCTGGGCTTAGACACTGTTCATCTCAGGCCGAATCGGGGTGAGTTTTTTCGGGTAGGGCCGGGTCGAATTGCAGGTCAACTCGGCCCACTTGCCTCCCCTGCCACCCAACCTCTTCCCAGCAACAAACCAACCTATCCTTATACTTTTTTCACAAATGCATATAAATTAAAAGGAGTTCTACTCTAAGATTATAGAATTTCTTACAGTGGCAGAGAGACATGATTTCTCTCAAGAGGAATGTCAGGACCACTTTTACCATTGTTTTCCTTTAGATAAGCAAACTGTTTACGAAATTGACTAATTGCATTGCACATGGGAATGGGAAGAGATTGCCTTTATTAATTGGAAAAACAAGAGGAAAGCTAAAAGGAAACATGTAGGAAGAATTTTAGAACCTTGGATACAGAAAATTTGCTCCCTCACTTTCATCTAATCTCAAACTCAAATTCGATCTTCGAGATGGTTGACAAGATGGTTCTCTCTCAACTTTAGACAACCCTCTGAGGTAAGGATTAGCCAAGGCCTAAATGAAGCAAGAGTTTAAATTTTAATCTAAAGCAACAAAAGAAATGGTGAGAAAAAAGGTTCCAACTCAATTGATGAACAACACTCTTATTAGGGAATAATGGTTTCCCAGTTAGTAATTCAGTAAAAATGCAGCCAATACTCCAAATATCAATTGTAGGTGTGCACTACAAGTCAAACATAAAACATTAGACAAGTTATCAAATCAAAACAAATACTTAACCACATAAACCATTTCCAAAATAATCACAACACCAAGCTGGGTTACCTGAAGAACATAATTTTCAACTTCCAAGAGAGTTCAATATTTCCTACTTGAACAAGAAGTTTTTAATCTACAAATTACTACTTACTTGATGCACTTAGAATAGATTATTTACAAAGAAAAAGGTAGTAAAAGATGCTACATTAAGGTAACAATAAAAAAAACAAATACTTAGGCTTTCCTATCTATATAAACAATTGTCTTTCCAAATAAAATACTATGTTCTCTTAGCCAAATATACCGACAGCCAAATAAACCAATGTATAGAAACAAACGCATTTTTTGAATGAATGATATCTTAATTCATTAATAGTTAATATCAATGTTTTGCAGACCCGACCGGGAACCGGTTGCTTCTCCGCCTCGGTTTGGACCAAAAAATTTGGTTGGGGAGAAAACCATTGGTTATGATGCAAATCGGTTTGGACCGGCCTGTCTAACAGGTGAAACGTTGGACCGGTCGGTTCAGCATTGGACAGGATGGTTTTCAAAATAAAAAAAAAAATTTTGGGATCAAATTGAAGAAATTAAAAACTATAGACTCCTAATTGAAAATTTAACTAACTTTTTTCCCCCTATTTCCTTAATTTTAACCTAAATCACTCAATTTTATTTTCTGATTCCCAAACAATCACACACAAATATTCTTCGATCATCATCAATCAATCATGCACAAATTTTTTAATTTGGATCCGCGAAAGTTGTGCTTGATATTTAATTTTCTTCCATGAAAATATGTTCTTATACCATTTTAAATTATTTGAATATTAAAGTATTAAATAAAGAAAAAAATTATGATTTGATTAATAAAGGATATTGTTTCACATTATAAAAAAGAAGATTATATAAATAACATAAGCAAGTAATCATATAAAAAATTAGGCTACCCTTAATAAATAAATAATATAATAAATCACAATAATTTTAATATATTTTAAAGTATAAAATAAATATTTTTAAATTTTTAAATTAACTGGTTCAATTACGGTTTGATTACGGTTGAACCAGTAAACCGTAAACCACTAACTTTTCCGGTTCGATAACCAGTCCTGTCCTGAAAACATTGGTTAATATAACATGACAAATAAATGCAACCTATGCAATTGATATATGAATTTCAACATGTAAAAGATCAATAAACAATACCAAGACGTTTTTCATCTTATTGATCTGTTTCAATGCACAAGATCTAAAGTCTAGTACCATTGTTGCATACCTTTTTTAACATGGAGGAACTATATGCAATATCATCTTTGTCTACATTAGAGAAGTTAATTTTTGTTGTCCAAAATACAAGAGGATATAATTTATACCAATCAAGTGTGAGGGATTTCCGTACCCCTATACAAAGAATATTTCCACGTGATATCTGTAACATATTTCTTACAAATGGAATTCTTGCATAACCAGCAGGACATGCAAAAAAAAAAAAAAATTCCTGAATCTTGATTGCTTTAAGCAATTTCAACATCAAGTTCAAAATAACACAATGGTATTATGGAATTCTATTCAACTTATTGCTTATTATTTAGAAACTAGTTGGAGGAAAACATGAAGCATAAAGAACTTTCATGTTTTAGCTTAATACTTAGCGGAAACAAATTGGAGATAAACCAAAGACAAGAAAGGTGAATAAGTGCAATCTTTCAGCCTAGATAGGGATTTATACTCAGAATTAAAGACAATAATATTAAAATTGTAATTTGCTTTTATTCTTGCATATTAGAAGATAAAATCTCAGTAACTTGCTTTTATCAACTCACATTCTTTTCACTATTGTTGTTATCATCTGCCTGTTGCATTCTATGCACTAATTTCCCATGGAATAAACATATAGACCACTAACAAGATCAAAAATTTGTGAAAGACTATAGATCCCTTTAATAAAAAAATCACACCGTACTAATTTGAAGTATGAAAGTGAAATTACTTTGAAGTCATCCTAATTGTGCCTAATTGTTTGTAATGAATCCTCTTCTTCCTAAACATCCCCCTTCTTCTCATGCATCAGAAACTTCACTTCATATTGTCTAACCACCCAAGGATAATATTCCCATTCCACTCACTAGTACTCACACTCTTGCTCTCACTAATAAAGTTAATGCGTGAGAACAGTAAGTGAAAAAGATTATGCCTTGACTCCTCAAATATGATCAAGATTTATTACAACCCACTGATAGCTGTCCTTTAATTGATGTATTGCAGCATGGGAAAGTTCCTTCTGACTTCAAACTCAATCAACTGGAGAAATTTGATGGTTGTACAGATCCTCATCGACACCTCAATCGTTACAATTCTATCATGACCTTATATGATCTTGATGATGTTTTGTTATGCCTGGTATTCTCAACTACATTGGAAGGCAAAGCTTTAGACTGGTATTCTGGATTATCGCCTAATTCTATTGATTCCTTTGATAGCTTCAAAGAGTTATTTAGTAATCAATATGCAGGTAATACAGTTCAACTTCGCCACCATTCTCACCTTTTGAATCTTCGTCAAAGAAAGGATGAGTCTTTGAATGATTATTGGAACAGGTTCAACATGGAAGCCTAAACTGTTGTTAATTGCATGGAACTCGTTTATGTGGAAGCCTTTTGCAATGGCTTAAAACCTGGACGCAATCATGATAAGATTTATGCTAATCCCCCCGCTCCAGTTTTGAGCTGGTGCACAAAGTTTGCAAATTAATCTTCTTCTACTTCCAAAAGAAACACCAGACAAGAGGAATTGGAAGCTTTTGCTAAACAAGCCACTGATAACCGTTCCTCTAAAAAAGGCAGATTCAATAAATTATCCACTCCATATCCTTCTACATGACCAGTATACCCAAACTGCACTTACAATAAAAAAATCCCCTTTGGCCGATCCCCCTTCTTTAGAGGCTGATCTTTCTTCTCCAGCTTCTCCTCCTCACTTTTGCTATAACAAGTCATACCATAGAAAATCTCAAGACACAGCTCCACTATCATCCAAAGGATGATCTTCCTAAAGTACATACCACCTAAATCTAGCCCCAATTTCACTCCTCTAAATGCACCACCAACTATGATACTTCAGCAAGTACAAAACTTAGGTATTTTGAACCCCCACTTCCAATTCAATCCCCTTTGGAGAAGCGTGATCAAAGTAGATACTGTATGTACCATAAAGGTCTTGGTCATACCACAGAAGAGTGTTTCCAATTGAAAAGAGAAATTGAGTTTGCAATCAATGGTGGTCAATTGAAACAATATATTGGCCATGTAAACACAAGAAACCTTCATCAGCCATTTCTTCTAACCAGCGTCCTCCCATGATTATTGATGTTATCACCGGCGTTCACTCCGCAATGGAAGTTCAACCTCAAAAGAAATTGAAAGTTGAACCTTCCAAGATAGTCAATGATGATATTCCATTGGTCATTTCCTTGCTTATTACTGCTAATATTTTGCATTATGATGCTTACACCAAGATGGGGTTAAAAGATGAAGATATCAAAACCTCCCACATCCCGTTGGTTGGTTTCTCTAGAGACACTGTATATGCACTTGGTACTTGTACATTACCTGTTTAGTGAGGATCTCCTCCTCATTCTGTTACACAAAATGCTGAATTTATTGTGGTCGATTCCCCTTCAAGCTACAACATCTTTTGTTGAAGACCTGGGTTAAACGTTATGCAAGCTCATGTAAGCACATTTGCCAATAAGCTTGTTATCCCAAACTCAGCAGGTTCTATTGAGATGCTTGGTGATATTCAAGCTTCTCACAATTGCAATAAAATGGAAGTCGCCAAAGCAATGCCAGATCCTAAAATGAAAAAGCCTATGGAATCATCCTTGGTCGATCCTCCTAAAGTTGAAGAACTGGTAACTCCCGTTGGTGATTTGGAAGAATTTCATTTGTTAGCTAAATATCCAGAAAGAACCATCACTATAGGCCGAAGTCTAACCGTTCGTCTCAAACATGCCCTTTTGGATCTACTTACCAAATATCAACATGTTTTTGCTTGGTCAGCACAGGATTTGGGAGTAGTTCCTAGAAATTTTGCAGAACATCGATTGGGCATCCCTAACAATTATCAACCAATCATTCAGAAGTGTCGTTTCTTTTCCCTTGAAAAAGAAAAGGCAATTCAAGATGAACTCTCTGATCTGTTACAAGCTGGCATTATCCGCCGAGTCCAATTTCCTAAATAGGTAGCAAATCCAGTAGTTGTACCCAAACCTGATGGTACCTGTAGAATGTGCATCGATTTCACCTCTTTGAATCGGGCCATCACCAAAAATCGCTTTCCCATGCCCAGAACTGATCACTTCATAGATGCCACCGCTGGGTACTCACTCCTCTCCTTTCTGGTTGAGCATAAAAGATATCACCAGATATAAATGGCAGTTCAAGATGAAGATAAAACATCATTCACTACTTCTAAAGGTTTATTTTGCTATACCAGTGCCATTTGGTCTTAAAAATGCAGCTGTTGATTTCCAAGACATGGTCAATCGAATGTTTGCCTTGTAACTTATAAGAAATGTTGAAGCCTATGTTGATGATATCCTCATCAAATCAAGAACGCATGATAATTTTTTAGCTGATCTTGAAGAATCTTTTCAGACAATGTGCAAATTTGGACTCAAGATGAATCCCAAAATATGTTCCTTTGGAGTGGAAGTTGGCAAATTTTTGGGGTACAATTTTTCTCGATGAGGCATTAAAGCAAATCCTTCCAAGATACAAGCTTTGCTCAATATGAAATCTCCATCAAACATCAGAGAGGTTCAACGATTAACTGGACCGATCGCTGCTTTAAACAAATTTTTGTGAAAATCAGGAGAAAGGTCCCTGCCCTTTTACCATTTAATCAAAAATTCCAAGCATTTTCAATGGACTCTAGCTTGTGAAGATGCTTTCCAAAAGCTTAAAAATGCTCTAGGATCTCCACCGATCCTAGTATCACCAACAAACAGTGAAATTATAATGTTCTATATATCAATCACACAATATACAATAAGTTCGATTTTATGTGCCTTAATGAGTTCAAACATAAAACCAATTTATTATGTGAGTCATGTTCTACAAGGTCCTGAGTCCCGATACTCACCCTTGGAAAAACATGTTTTGGCATTAGTCGTTACCGCAAGAAAGTTAAAACCATACTTTCAATCTCATACTATTCACTTACTAATGCTCCTATCAGGCAAATTTTATACAAGCCAAACATTGCTGGTCGCTTGATGAAGTGGGATATCGAACTCTGAGTTCGATATCCATTATCTTCCTAGAAAAACAATAAAAGAGTTCGATATCCATTATCTTCCTAGAAAAACAATAAAAGGTCAAATTCTTGCAGATTTTATTTTGGAATGCACTTTGCCCCAATCCTCCCAAAATTCATTATTACTTGATACATCAACTTCTCCTTTACATGATTGTTGGATCTTAAATACAGATGGATCGACTAAAGGTGCTGGCTTCATTTTGCTGAGCCCCGCAGGTACCAGATTCACATATGCTTTAAAATATGATTTTCCGATTAGTAATAATGAGTCTGAGTATGAAGCTTTCTTGACAGGTCTTTAAGTGGCTGAAAGATTTCACTTAAAAAACTTAATTGTACGAACCGATTCTTATCTTCTAGGAGGTCATGTAAATGGTGAGTATGAAGCAAGAGAAGACAATATGCAAATAATATCTTGCCATTGTTCATAAACATTTTTCCAGTTTTGAATACCTACAAGTTGAACATGTCCCTCGTACATAAAATTCTAAAGCTAATTTTTTGTCCAAAGTTCAATCTGGAACTTATTTGGACGGTCTTTGGATTAAGCCATTACAAAAGAAAACTATTGATTATATTTCTATTTTCCCAGCCGATGCTGCTTCATCTTAGATTACTCCAATTTTTCGGTACATCACTGATGGTACCTTACCAGAAGACAAAATTGAGGTGCATAAAATTCAAACTTCCTCATCTTGGTATGTCATTATGAATAATCAGTTATACCATGGAGCATTTTCTTGGCCACTTTTAAAATGTTTATCTCCTGATGAAGGCAATTACATTCTTAGAGAAATACATGAAGGTATATGTGGTTCAAATATTGGAAACCGATCTCTAACCAGGAAAATAATGTGTGCAGGCTATGTTTAGCCTACCATGGATCATGATTCCCAAGAGCTTGTTCACACTTGCAAAAAATGTTAGTTCATCATCTTCCTCAGATAGAATTAAATTCTATGAGCTGCACGATTCCTTTCTATCAACGGGGAATGGATCTTTTAGGCCTTTTTCCAAAAGCTTCGGGTGGTCGTGAATTTTTTGTTGTGGCAATTAATCATTTCACTAAATGGATAGAGGCTCTACCTTTAGCTTCTATAAGGTAAAAGATTTCTTTTGGGAAGAAATTATGACCGGTTATGGTATTCCTACTGTTCTTATTACCAATAATGGAAAACAATTTGAATCTAAAGAATTCACTGAATTTTGCCAACAACTACACATGGACCATCGGTTTACTTCCATTGCACATCCTCAAACTAATGGTCTAACTGAAGTTTCAAAAAGAATTATTCTCCAAGATTTAAAGAAATGTTTAGATTATGCTAAAGGCAAATGGGTAGATGAAATTTCTAATGTTCGATGGTCTTACTGTACTACCGTAATGCTAGCACAAAAGAATCTCCTTTTAATCTGTGTTTTGGAATTTATGCAATGCTACCTATCGAAATTGGAAGCTCGTCCATTAGAATCGACCTCTTCAACGCCTAATGAAATGACCAAAAGCTAACTGAAAAACCCGATCCTTCTTGATGAAGTTCGTCATCGAACCTCTGTCCGTATTTGGCTTACAAAAAGAAGTTTACCAGTTACTACAACAAGAAGGTTCGGCCAAACCCTTTGAAAGTTGGTGACTTGGTTCTGCGCAAAAATGAAGTTAGCCTACAAGACTCAATTAGAAAGCTTGACCTTACTTGGGAAGGACCATACATAATAGCTAAAGACAATCATAATGGCAGCTATCGGGTAAAAGACATGGATGGCAATGAAGTCGCTCGTACTTGGAATGTAATGAACCTAAGGAAATTCTTTCCTTAATTTTCTATGTAGTTGCACAGATCCTTTTTTCTCCTAAGACAATTCTTTTTGTCTTTGATTCAACAATCGTCCATACACTTGCATAAATTTTATATTTTATTTGTAAAAATTTTTGTGCTCGTATAAATTTTCCATTTTGTTTGTAAATATTTGCACTTTCCACTTTGTATTACCATCTTATAAGTAATAATATATTGATGATATCAGTCATTTACCTTTTTCAGACATTTATTTATATAACATTAAACATATATGACAATAAATTTGAACAGATCCCAAAATTATATTAATAAAAAATCTTCACCATTATACTTAATCCATCAAATACCATCATCATTACAAATATTCTTGTTCATATATAACAATAAATTTGAACAGATCCCAAAATTATATTAATAAAAAATCTTCACCACTATACATAATCCATCAAATACCATCATCATTACAAATATCCTTGTTACATTTTAAACATTTAATTTAACTCGAAGGCAATGAAGCAGATTCTTCTATATTTTCTGCAACTGGCAATGGTTCCGTTAGTTGATCTTCTGCAGCTGATTCTCCAGCTACGGTATTTACACTCATATCGGCTTCAATGTCTTTAGGCATTTCCCCCATTCTAGCTTCTTCAGCTTTATCACTATTAATCTTTTCATTCTCTTCATCAGATGCTTCAGACTCGGAAGGAAAATCCTTACACATGTTATCAAAGTTCAAGGATTCATCCCACGGAACTGGATAAGACTTATCTGATTCATTACTCTAGCAATCCCAGCCACTTATCTGATTCCATTACTCCAGCAATCCCAGCCGATGGTACATAATCCTTCAAACTTTACAATCGGATATCTTCCATCATCAATCGGAAGCCGACCTTCATGTCTTTGTATGCTGCACGATCAAAAAGCCTATTGCGTTTCTAGGATTTAAAAAATCCATCAAGTACCTGGACCGACTCCAGAAGATCACCATTATCATCCTTGTACCGAGCTTTCACTTCCACTGCCATTTTTTGTCAGTCTCGATTGACTCTCATCTCTTCGTCCAATCTGCCTTCAAGTTCTTCTCTTCTACGAATTAAAGCATTTATGGTCTCCATCTGCTTCTTATTATCGGCCTCTAACTTGGCAATTTTTTCATCCCTGTTCATTATCTCTCTCTCTTTATTTTCTGTTTCTTTCTCTATATCGGTTATATTAGAAGCTGCTTGCTCCAACCTTTTAAAAATTTCAAAATTTGACATCATTGCCTACACAAAAATAATTTGGTTAGTATAATTCTAGTAAATATTTATTTTGCCCCAAACATTATAATAAATATACCTGCATACTTCGCAGATACCAATCCTTCATTAATTCCGATAGTTTCCTATTCGCCAAATAGCTCACTTCACCATCGGTGAAAGCATGCTCAAAAAAATCTTTGGCACTCTTCTCAGTGCAAAGACGATCTTTCTCCTTCAGGGACCACCCAGGAATGTGCAGAGGATTCTCCTCATCCTCTCCCGACACATCCCTCGGCTCCCTGATTACCCCTTTCCGTTTTTTGCTCAACCGATCCTCCATCATCTGCTGTTTTCTTTTTTGTTGTCCAATCGAACCTTCCCCCCTCACTATTTAGCTCTCCCTCCTTTCCTATGCTCTTATTGTTGATTGCATCAGTTTATTCCCGTCATCCTTTTTAAACTCATTTTTGGCTTTTGGCATTTTCTTCGCCAAATCTACTTTCTCCTTCCCTTTCTTTGGAGCAGCTACTACAATATCGGCTGCTATTCTTTTTTTAACTGCATACATTCCATTAACATAAAGCTCCATATGAACTTCATGAACTAGTTGATAGTTAGGCACCATACTAGATGCTTGTTTCTTTGCTGCGAATCGGGCAAGAAGATTTATTCCCAGTTCTTGTCCTGTAAAACAAACAACCAAAATACTCATTAACATCGAGTTTTTTTTATATATACCATTGCTAAACAAATATGTACAATAACAATACATACTTAAGGCTACCAAGTTTAATTCCCACAGATCCCTCAAACCACCCACTCTCAGCAATTCATCCGGCCAATTCTCATAACACTTCAATAAATATTTAAAATTTTCTAGCTTCAAATAGTCGCTAGTATCGACGCCCTCTAGAATCTGATTCTTGTTATTTACAGACTTTCCTTCATTCCATTCCAGTCAATCATAGATAAACTTGCATGCTTAATGTAAATGTAATCCTGTTTCCAATTATGAATTGATGTCGGTCCTTGCAAAATAGCGGAGCCTGAATACTTTTTCTGTGCGTAGAAAAATCCACAACCTTCCTTACACTTCTACTTTTGACACAACATAAAACATCTTCTCCATAATTCTAAACTAATTCTAACACCGCATGCTCGACATATCAAAATAAAAGCAACTATAGCTCTGATAACATTCAAATTCAACTGTCCTAGTTGAATACGAAAAAATAAAATTTATATCTGTAAATATTTATGAACAGGTACTCTTAACCCTGCTTTAAAATGAGCTAAATAAGTGGTATGAAAGCCCTCTAGGGGCATCCTAATACTAGTATTTACCCGACGATCCTCAACTCACAATCATCGGGCAAATCAAATGCCTCTCTTATCCCACTTGCGTTACTAAACCTACACTCCGTACTTTGATATTGAGGAACAAATGCATTTTCTCCTTCATCAAAGATAGGATCGGTTAAATCCTTGTGCCCCTCACTTATAGGTGGACTATAATCTACCCCGATCCTACTTAAGTTTTCATTTACATATGGATAATCTATTACCATCTCCCTATATTGATAC
The DNA here is from genome assembly GCA_035221335.1 of Echites panduratus. Lineage (NCBI taxonomy): Eukaryota > Viridiplantae > Streptophyta > Magnoliopsida > Gentianales > Apocynaceae > Echites > Echites panduratus. Next base: position 27,691 of record JAWZTD010027590.1, read on the forward strand.
CTTGTGCTCACTAGCCTACCACCTTCTGGCACATCACCGATTCTCATAACTTCCTCTACACTCTCCGATCGTTCATCTGAAGATCTCTCAATTTTCTCCTCCACACTTTCCTCCCCTAACCGATTCTTCACTATTTAACTCTCCTCTCTCCATCGCTGCAAATATCCTTTCTAATGACCCCAACACTCAATTCCCGTTCCTTAGAATCTCCTTGACTACTAGACATGTTAACAAACAACAGTATGAAAAACAGAAAGACAAAGAAAGATCAAAATACCTTTGTCGGAAGCCATGGATATAAAATCTTCAAGAACACAAACAACACTGCAAAATAAAACTAAAAAATTAACTAGTTAATATTCCAGAAATGACAAAAATTCTTCACCTTCACAAACCACAGTATTACCAAACACAGTTTTGGTAACTAAAATAGCAATCGTAAGCTATATTCCAATCTTTGTTGCTGCACGGTTTGCTTTTCCTCTGCTCTCGAACAAGTTCTCAAAAATGATATTTGCAAATGGTAAAGGGTTTTTGGCATAAAAACAATTTCTGTTCTTTACGGTTTCGAGAAATGCAAACCGTCAAAACCTGCAATTTGAATCTCACCGTTAGATTTGCACAAATCTCAATAACTGGTAAATGATGGGACATTTATTTAATAGGAGAGAGAATAAGTGCACCCAGCTTTTAGCTATGATAATAATTATTAAATAAAATCTTCTAGCATCATAAATAGCCGATCCTCCTTAAAATAAATATATGAACCATTGTACACATTTTTGGCCAATTCTTACCAATCTCTCAATTGACACATTATATATTTTTGCCGATTCTTAACAATAGTCCAAACTGAACATCTCATCACATATATTGGTCGATTCTTACTAATTGTCCAAGCTATTCACACCATTTTAAAAGCATCTTCCAAAAAAAAAAAAAGGAAGGCCAGTCATATTACGATTAACCTTCTTTTTTCAAAAAAGAAAAGGCATATGATACACTTTGGTGTATTTACACCCAATTTGAAAACAACCACATTAGTCTTTTCATAGATATTATACATGGAATTAACTCTCATTCTATAAAATTTACAAAAATACATAAATTTACATCAAATGATTTGCTTAATTGCAAGTAAATGGCCATCTAACATGGCTTGTTTAAGACTTATATAGAGTCATTACAGTTCATTAAATCGCACATCAAAAAATTATACCCTTTAGTGCTCCACTAAGGGATCAGTCATAGTAGTCTATAAATATAGCTGCACCCCTCCAAATAAAGTAATGCTTCTATCCGCTTCTTAACTTACTTTCCAAATTCAACTTTATACCGTTATTGACTTAAGCATCGGAGTGAAATTGGGTGATCCCAATTTCATTCTAATTCCTTTGTTTTGCAAGACCTTTACCCAGCTAAAAGACCATATTACCCTTCACAAATTCTAGCATCATCACTGACATATTACCAAATTGAATGACAACGAAATTCCATTGGCTAATTAGAAATGAGAAGTATTCAGAGTAAGATCAAAGATGTAATAACATGGAATAAGAAGGAAAATAGTTGCATGCTAGCCTCTCAAACACTAGATAGATTTATTCCTTGCAGTTTACTCTCCTTTGTCTTTCTATTATCATTTGATTAGTAAATCAAACAGGTCCTTGGCACGCTCTGATGTACTAATATAGCACTTTCATGGATATCATAAGTCCAAATTAGTCACAAGTAAAATGCAGAAGTAAACGAAGATTAGCACATTCTTGCAGTGTCATAAGTAAATTATAGAAGCAACGAATAGCTTAATCCCATAATTAGTCACTCATCAAAATGTTTTATGGCCTCAAATAGCCCATTCACCACTCTTGGTAGCGGTCCTTTCTTCTTATCATCAGTGCTCATGATGTCAGTTATGAAGTTATGAAAAACCTATAATTCTTGTTACTTGATGTGTTGTCATTGTACATATAAAAATCCCGTTTGCACACAATTAGTATCATTACAATCTTGTACTAAATTACCATTTGAATTGTCACCGAACTAAATTACAGTTTTGTTGTTGTCTGGTTCTTTTCCTTGCCACGAGTGCAAGAGAGTGTGAGAAGGCCACAGTTTTTACGACTTCCAATTCAACAGAAGCCTTGTCAAGTCAACAGTCAAATAAAGTGAAGCTTAAAAATAGGGCATAAGTATCAATATGGCCACTGAACTTGTATGGTTTTTTCAATTTGACCATTCAACTTTCAAACATGTCAATTTGACCATTTAACTTTGTAAGATTTACAGTTTAGTCATTTAAGTTTGCCTGACTTTTCAATTTAGCCATTTAATATTGTAACTTTTGTCAATTTCACCATTCAACTTTATGAAAATTTTCAAAAGATTTAGCCTTGTTATGGTCAAATTGATAAATTTTCAAAGTCAAGTGGTCAAATTAACGTGTTTGAAAGTTGAATGGTCAAATTGAAAAATCAATACAAGTTCAGTGGTCATATTGATATTTATACCTTAAAAATAGTAAGTAATTTGCATTCCTAGATATTGCATTCCCAAATATAATATTGCTACTTGCTGCAGAATTTCTGAAACTAAAGGCATTACTGTAGAAATTTTAAGTTAAAATTTTAACGCAAAAAAGAAGGTTTCTAGATGTAACAAAGTTGGTCAGTTGGCAGATTATAGTACTTAAAATCACATTACACTAATGATTGCTCTAGAAAATTATAGTAATGAAAATTACATTACACTAATGAAAATTGCATATTACATATTACATCAGATTCAAGAAGGCTTCCTTAGTTCAATTATAGTAATGATAATTCAATCATTTTAGTAGGGAAATGATAAAGCAAGTTTACATCATATTTACAACCATTTACAATAGAACTTGCTGCAAAAGGATATTGAGATATATATTACAGGTCACTTTCTGAAGATGCATGTGACAAGAAACGGATAGAGAACATTAGTTAAGGAGGATGCAGAACCTTCCCATCTTTTGAGCAGCACAACTCCTATTCAAGATGTCTGGAGTGGGATGCCAAACTCATTTAGGTTCCGAAAATATTTTGAGTAAGCTTGTTTGCAAGTATACTTTGAAATATACATCTGAATATTATAAATTGTCACTGTTTGGATTCTTATATAGTATAAGATTCACATTTATTTATTACATTGTAGGTGCTTATGGAGCATTGTTCTGGATGAGAAACGACACTTGTTTGGCTAGTTGGACTCGCTTTGGTTTCACATCTATTCAATTAGAAAGAGCAATTGTGTCCTGGAGTGGATACGGAAGAAGGGCATTTTCGACAACGAATACATTCTGGTTCCAGCAGTTTAGTGGTACATTTTAGAACATTTTATCACTGAATATAATTGTTCTATGCAACAAGCTGATTAGTAATTTCCAATCATATACATAGGACTCATTGGTCTTTGTTATATTTTGTAGATTCAGTGACAACACCAAGTGGAAGCAGAAATATGTCCTCTTTAATGGAGTCCAGGGAGCCTTGATGGAAATAACTTTAAATAATGTTGAAGACTACATTTCAAGAGAAAAAGATTTAAGGACAAATCTTTCCAAAGAAGAAGGGAATGATGAGATCCAAGGAGACATGAAAGAATACATTTCAAGTTTGAAAAGGCATAAAGATATTGAAGTTAAAAAATAACAACTTGAACTTGATGCCAAGTTTGGAGAAGCTCATTATCAAAAATGGAAATTTGTTTATAAAGATCTATATTTCAAATTCAAGTTGAAGAGGAAGGGATAAAATGGCTTGAAAAGAGGAGTGAAGAAACTTGATGAGAATAAAGAGGCATCAAAGTCTTGGATTATAACATCAATGTTGGGGTTGGAGAGCTTCATTTCATGTCAAGATTGCATCCAATTTGAAGAAGGATCAAAACAACATGAAAACATGAAGAAATGGAGACAAAATAATGCACAAAAATGTTGGGGAAATGGTCCAGCCGGCGCCTGCCAATTACCATCCAACACCTGCCATTTTCTAGCCCTAAATAGCCTAAAACAGAGGCTCTCCTATGCTCTATCTGGCTCCGGGTAGCTATAGTACCCGGGTAGCTATAGTGACTGATTTAGTACAGTAACTATGTTTTTTTTATATTTGTTTTTATTGTACTTTTTTTTGGTTTAAGGGTTCTTATGTCTTTTGACCCTAAGCACTAATTATTAGGCTAGATTAGGGTTGAAATATAAATACATCCTTATTATGTAATTTTTTAAAAACACTTTTATCAATTACAAAGACATTTTCTCTTTGAGAGACAAAATTCCAAGATCAAACTTGATCTTTTTAGTGAGTTCTTATGCAACTCTTCTAGGGTTCTTAAGTGACTATACAAGGGCTATCAATTACTTTTGGTTATTGTATTGATGTGTCTACTAAATCAAGAGGATGGTTGATGAAGATTATGCTTTATAGGTCATTCTAACTAGCCTAAACAAACCTATAGATGAAATCCTTTCAATTGGTGTGTTTTTGATGAATCTTCCAAACCAAGAAATCACATCACTCTTACTGGACTCCTTGAGATCAGGTAATTAGAGGGAAATTGAAACTTTAGCTAGACGGTATTTCCCATTCCATCTAGTTTATGACAGTATCTGAAAATTGTACATTTTTGCCATCTTGCATTGTTAGATCTAACAAAATTTCAACAACATTGTAGGTTCATTGTTGACATTCTTCACCATTGTGGTAGGGTTATGGATAAAGCCACTTGTTTGCAGATACCCTTTTTGAGACAAAATTTAAAAAAATTGTCTCCATTGTTCATTTGTTTATCTAAACTTAGCATCCATTCAAATTAGTAAAGATGACCTTTCCTTTCTTTTTTGTTAGGTCCCACAACAAGTGTGCAGTGAGGAGTGGGAGTATTATGTTCTTTTGTTTTCTCAGCTTTTCGTTGAGAGTGCTTCTAAAGTGTTTACATTGGAGGGCTAACAGCCTAACAGCATTTTGTAAGCAATTCTTAAACGTCAATCTAATTTTTTAAAAAACATTTTTAGGAATCTTACTCATAGATGTTAAATATAATTTTGTGGTTTTGCAGCTTATAGAAGGGTGGTTGACACTTGAGGAATTCAAATAGTTTCGAGTTGAACTAGCTCTTGTCCAGATGATCTTGATTGGGAAAGAAGTGAAGATCATGTGTGAAAAGTTGTTTGCAATGTAAGTAAACCGTTAAATAATTTGATAAGCAATTCAATTTTCATTTTCTTGACAAAGCTGAATGATCATTTGTTTCTTAATCCATGCAGGAAAAGAAATCCTATGGAGCTGCAGAGATTTCTCATGTTTCTCATTGTTCAAGAATCGAAAGGAATTTTTGCTAGAATGTCAGTCCTTGATGCAGCCACGTTGATGCAATGCTTCTTGCCAAGTCAATCCACCACCCGCCCACCCATCTCAGCTGCAAAGCATAGTATTCTAACCATGTCTGCAGAGGACAATGGTGGGAATACCAATACAGCCTCTAGTACGTCATTTTTTTTTTGTCTGAAGTTGGTTTAAAGTGTTTGGGATTAAAAAACGTGGAATGTGGAGAGTTAATAACCTATTTCCTTCTTTTTTTATGCTTGATTAGATTTCAGACGACTGCTTCCTTAAGTAGGAAAGGTCGTGGTTATGCTAAGCTCCCCTCACAATGGGGCATGGGAAATCGATTGCGGGTCACTTTGGCAAGTGGGGGTGGAATTGTATGTGAGGATTACTCGCTTTTTGCCACAGCTTGTCGGGTATCGGTGAAAATGGGCAACAAGTTGCTAATCACTTACACCTCGTGGACAACCATACCTCAGGAGATCAAGGATTAGGGAAGAGGATTTCAGCAACTTTATCTCCTTCTATTTATATAAATTATGTGTGTTCATTAACTTTAATGATTATGTGTCATTTCAGCAAAAGACAAAACTACCTGAGGATGACGGGTGCTCAAACAATGGTCTTCTAAATGATAAATAATATTTGGAGAGATCATAAGAGTAGGTTGAAGACAGAATACTTCGAGCCCCATAAAAAAGACCCTGGTATTCCACCTTGTGGGAATTTGAGAGTTGACCCTGAGAAGTGGAAAACAATCTGCCAGTACTGGAAGCAAGAAGATGTTAAGGTCTGTTTGCTTATTTTTGTTATACTTATATCATTCGATTTAAGGTGATCATATTAGATGGATATAAATATTTTTCCACTATGTTCTTCTGGTTCAAGTTAATTTTATTTTAAACTCATGAAGTTAGAGGCTGCACAAATTCACACAATCAGGAGCATCAGATATTCCCCCATCTAACAGGGAAGATCCCTTTTTCCATTGTCTAGCAACAGGTACCTTCGTATATTTCTTTGGCATTTTTTTGTAGTTGTATTGAAAAATGGGTAGTATGTCTGATTATTTTCCCCTTCATTATTTCACAACTCTCTTCTGAAGGTAGCAGGTTCAAGTTAATTTGATGTGTCTCTGGTAACAAGAAAAGGGAAGTTGTCGAGAGTTGATGAGAGTTCCAAAGGAATAGTAGTAAGTCTTTGCAGCCATGTGTTAATTCCAATTTGTCTTTTAAACTTGTCTTTGAAAATAACTTACATGGGAATTTGGATACAAAGTCAAATGGAGAATAATTTAAATGCATTGAAAGAGGATCAGCTTATAGATCCAGCGAAGAATGAGATCTTCAAGGCTTCGGTATGTAGAGAGAGAAAAGGTAGTGTAAGATGCATAGGAAAGGGCCCCTTTATAACATCACTGAAGGATTTTATAGCCGAGGTTATAGTTGAAGAAGTCAAGCCAATGTGTCAGCAATGGGATGATAATTTACAAAATGAGATGGAAAGGCTAAGAGTGGAACTCCTACTCGAGAAGGAGGAATTTGAGAGAGAATCGACCGAGAAGATGCATGAAGAGGTGTGGAAACAATTAGAGCCGAAAATGAGATCTGATTGGTCACGAATGAACCCTTGCATTGCAGGTCTATTACCGGTAGCCTCGTTCCCACACTCAGGTGCATCAACCACTTCACTGGTTGTTGGTTCCACCAATAGAAGGCTAAACCTCAGTGGTGACTTGTTTACTTGTTGTGAGGTATGTTTCTTTAAGTAAGATTGTTAGCAAGTATACTTTGAAATATGCCTCTAAATATTATAAAATAGACTTTACCAGGATTCCTATATAGTATAAGATTCACATTTATTTATTACATTATAGGTATTTATAGAGCATTGTTCCATATGAGAGGCGAAGCTTGTTTGCCTGCTTGGACTCGCTTTGGTTTCGTGACTATTCAACTAGAAAGAGCGATTGTGTCTTGGAGTGGATATGGAAGAAGGGTATTTTTGACAAGCAATACATTCTGGTTCTACTAGTTCTAGTTTACATTTTATTACTGAATATAATTGTTCTATGTAACAAGCTAATTAGTAATTTAAAATCATATAAACAGGACTCATTGGTTTGTGTTGATATTTTACTGATTCAATGACTACAAAAAGTCAAAGCAGAGATATGTCCTCTTATTGGACTCCTTGAGATTAGGTAATTAGAGGGAAATTGAAACTTTAGCTAGAAGGTATTTCCCTTTCCATCTGAAAATTATACATTTTTGGCATCTTGGATTGTTAGATCTAACCAAATTTCTACTACATTCTAGGTTCACTCTCGACATTCACCACCATTGTGGGAGGGTTATGGATAAAGCCACTTGTTTTCCACTGTTCATTTCTAAACTTAGAAATGTAAATAAATCCATTTAATGTAACTCGAGGTCATAATGTGCAACAAGTGCCATGATTGTCCTAAAAGAGTCTTTTAAAGAAACTGGAGAGAAAAAGTTTCTTTATAGTCAATCCCTTCTTTTTGACTAAAGCCTTTAGCAACAAGACTTGCTTTATACCTATCCATATTACCTTTCGAATCTCTATTGGTTTTAAATATCCATTTGCAAGCGATGGGCTTCTTACCTTCAGGTAATGGAACAAGGTCCCAAACTTGATTGTCTTGAAAATACTTGTATTCTTTATTCATTCACTACAAAAAAAAGCCCTATATGAGGTGGATCCAAGGTGCCTTATAAGATGGTTGAGCAGCCGTAAATGTTGTTTTAAGCAGTCGAAAATATTGGCTTGGCAAAAAAGATTCAACGAAAAAAAGAACATCTTATAAACTTTATACTACGGTAAATCCAACAGTTAAAAATTGTTCAGTAAAAAATCTATATCCGACATGAGGGGGAAAAAAATTTTATGCAACAGTGCCGCTTGTATGTTGTAGTATAAAAAGTTTATAAATACCTTTTCTAAAAAAAAAAAAATTTTTACACAACTGTAGCGTGTCCGTCGTATATACTATGACATATACACAATTTTTTCAATTACTACGGTTGTTTGGCCGCCGTATATAGTCTATTAAAAATTTTTTTTTTTACGTTTTCTAACATATTACATAAATATATGTTAATGTAGACACGCAAACCTCCTTGAAATAAAATCTGTGCATATTTGTATATTCAACCACACTTTCATTAGCAATAAAATGATACACTCATTCCAAATGTTTCGAAAAGTTATCCAAAATAGACAAAATATAACCAACAAAAAAATTGAAATGCTGCCCAAAAAAAATTTCTTCAGCGGACAATAATAATTCAATTGGTGTACATAACCCGAAATAATAATTATGATCTACATAAATTTTGGAAAAAGTAAGGAAATATGTAATAAGACAATTTAAGATAATAGAATATACACCATCAAAAATCAGTAACACTTAGCACATAGTGAATCAATAAGCCTTAGCACATAAAATATTTAATCAGTAACTTCTCCATCATGGTTTCCAACAAGCTATACATCATCAAGCAACTTGTCAACAGGATATCTCAATGGTTGTAATATCAAGAAGCAGCTCCTAAAATTAAGCAACCAATGTTAAAGCTTTAGAAGACTACTAAAGTGGAAGAATGGATGTTAAAATGATTAACATTGTAAAAAACAGATACTTGTTCATGAAAAAAGAGAAGACACAACCCAAGATCAGGCAAATAGCTAATTACCCGACCAAAAGATGAACATCCTCAACAAAGAAAGCCATATCTGTGACCCTTCGAAACCGAAAAAAAAAAGAAAATATCATCAATAACAAAGGAAAAAAGAAATTAGTATGACACTACTGACATCACAATTTTATCAACAATGCACACTGAAAGGCAACATAATCCAACAGTCTAATGGGTAAATCAGAAATGGTACACCAAAAAATGTATCATTTTTTATGGTTCTAACTTGTTATTTTATGTACTAGACCTATTTCCACTACTAGTTCAATTTCCTCAACTCAAAGTAAACTTTTATCTCAATGGACACTCAATTGTATTGACCTGAAACTCTAAATAGTTCAGGTTCAGATATAAAAACTTCACAAACAATTCCTAAGAACATTATTACACTCCATAGTCCATACAATTAGAAAAACAAGCTAAGCAACATTTGGAACTTGGGGAAAAGCTCGATATTCCAAAATTGAATTCTCACAAACAAAAGTAAAAATTTGAAATAAACATTCCATAACAATGCTTTCCTGAAGTCAATGAGAGTTGCTTGCTCATTGGAAATTAAATTTCCTCCATTTAAATCATAACAATGAGTCCTTCAAATCAACTTAACACTTCTCTCCACAAATTTAATTTCTTTCTAACATAAAAATTTGATAAATCATAAATGGTACACCAAATTAATCCAAAAAAAAAAAAAACACTAAGAACATTCATAACCAGATTTTATTCCAGGTCCAACTAAACATAAACTAGACCAAATGAATCCCAAGGCAGGACATCCAAAGTCATATGTAATAACATAAATGAATAAAAGTAACTCAGTTTATAAGTTATGAAAAGTAACCGAATAAAAGCAGCAAGGTTGTATCAAATTGTTCATACCTGAAATACATGAATCTGCATGGATAATGCTGAAAATAATATTCATAAGAAATTAGTCCTTGAAAAAACACTTACACAAAGGACATTCATACCTGAAATGCATGAATGTGCATCAGGGTTCTGTGTCATGGTTGGAACCATTAGGCTTCTGACAGGTCGAACCAACCCCTGGAGAAGTTTGTTCAGCTGCAGGAACTTCCTGTACAAGGCCTTAAAGGTTTGGACCCATTAGTGCAAGAAACGCCTTCAATCCCTCCACCTTTTCCTTGACTTGGGCTTTCATTTTTGCCTCCAGATCTACCTTCAAGGCTTCCTTCTCTTGCTGAAATTCTGCCTTCATTTTCATTTTCTCTTGTTCTAATTCCTCAGCCCAACTAACCGGCATCCGGTCAACTTCAAACCTTAATGCCTTAGCATGTGACTGCTTTAATATAGACAATGAAGGCCCCTTTCCCATGCAACGTACACACCCCTTCGACCCTTTCCTTGTGCAGTAGTGAAGATTTGATCCTTTGCAATAGTAGTGCAGGAATCCTCAGGCATGGCACTATACTCATTCTCCATGTGAGTCTATAGAAGAAACAAAGAAAATGATACAAGTGATGCTTTAATGGAATTTTGTAGACTAATGCATTCACAAGATAAATATAAGCTAAGATTTGATTGTAGTGAATACAACTATATGTTGCAGACTAACAATTAAATCCTAGGTGCTCTCATCAGCAGAGGTCTCCTTTTCCTCGTCGCAATAAAGACATCAAAAGGAGTTGATTCCTTCCCCTCAAAAGACAACTGTAAATTACATGGGAATGAATTAAACATACCTTAATAAAAGAATTCATTGGAAGAATAAACTAAATACTTTACCTGTTGACGTATTATGGAGAATGGGGTTTTGCAAGTGACGTGGGGGAATTGTTGGTTTGCTCGGTTCAATGCATTTCGCTCGCACGTTGCCTAATAAAATAAATTGAATCAGAGAAACAAATTGAAGTAATATGTAATATGTTTTTAACTATGCATTTAATCTGTATTCGAAAACTACGAGGACGTTGGAAATAAAAGACTGCAACTTAACCTGAACTTCTGCTCAGCTCCAATAGGCACACATTTCTTCCCACTGCCTTGGATCGACCCTCTTGTCCTTACATGGGGGTATTTGCTGGCTGCCTTTATAGGGTTAAAATAGTCCTTCGTCAGACAACTGTTATGGTCCCTCTAGCATGAATTGATCATTTGGAACACAACAGTCCTTCCCTCTCGTCATTTGGTAGCGTGGTATTTTGCTGTAATGCAAAATGAACAAAAATCAGTTTGATGTTTAGTGCAGAAACGGAAAAGACTTTATTAATTTTAATATGTAATACATAAAATACCTTTATCTTGGCCCATAATTGATCCTTCGTCTCCCGGGGCACATCATTGTAGGCTTGATATGTGATTGGTAGCTTGTTTCCCAAGTTAGCTAGGACACCACATGCGGATGTGAACCGCCTATAGTTATCACCCACAATTCTACCCTCAGATGACAATTCCACCCTCAAGCGGTTCCCAGTTCCCCATTGCATGGGAGCTTTGCAAGTCCACGACCTTTCTTACTTGAGCAAATAGTAGTTTTAGCTGCTTCGTTAGTGAAAACATATAAAATGCATTATAACCACTTTCATGTATTTATACAAAGCAAGTAGAAAGTGTAACTAAGAGAAACATTTGAGACTTTGTGCAAATAATGAATAATGGGCCACCTGAGGTAGAATCTTCAGGCTGAGGTGGGGCTACTCTGGTTAGCTTACTTGAGAGGAATGGCAGTTGTGACTGTAACGAAGTTTGCCCAGAACGAGTTCGAATTGGGTAAACTTGGTTCATAGGTGTAACGGGCTCAGGAAGCATATGATCTCTCTTAGCTCTGGCCTCAGTTGGAGCAGATTCATCAATAGGCATCATAACTCCCTTGTGAAATGAAGCTGATAATGACGAGAGCTTGGAAGAACCAACAACCTCATCTCTGATGCCATTCCCGGAGTCATCCTACCACTAGTATTGGATTAAAAATTAGTCATCTAAGTTAGTTCCACGATTATATTAAATGTACGATTTTCGAAAGATAAAAAAACTTACATCAACCATTGTCTATAAAGCAATGGGGGATTTCGGCACCTGAATTTGTTCCATACGAATCAGGGTTCGCTTCTGCTCAGTAGTAGATATGTCAACCTTTCTACATGCAAGTTAAATGATATTGTCATCACTTTGCTTGTCCAAGGCATCATCTTCATGTAATTTCGATCAGAAAGTATGAAAATCATTAATTGAGAACCAATCTCTAGTCATCTGTAGTTACATTAATATATGAAATTCGTTATGTCATTGCTCAATGAAATGCACTTACGATATTTTCGTTAAAGTAGAAAACATAAATTTTAATTTAGAAACAACATGGAAATATCTCAATAAAAATACATTCAAACTTTCATATATATATATATATATTAGTTGAAATGTACAATATGTGAGCTTCAATAAATATCACAATTATATTATCTCAACTTCACATTACCATATTACTTACATAATGTCATGCATTTTATTCACAATGCCTGCTTATAGTATTGATGTTTTAAGAAATAAGAATTAAATTTTAAAATGAAATGACATAAATTGAAAATACCATAATATGAAATAAAATGTAAAAGGAAATGAAAGAAATAAAAGCCTAACATTATGAAACATTACATAACTTGTGTTCAATTAAAAAAGTCAAGACTATGTCACATTTATAAAACTAGAACTGGTATACTTGATTGTTCTAAATATGCTTGTTGTAAATTTGCTTGATAAAAAAGCTTGCTTTTGGCAAGACTGAAGTGGATGGACATCGGACTTGCAAAGATGGAGCAAAACAAATCTCACTAACCCCTACTTGAAGATAGCCTGTAGGGGCTGTGTTGTAGGATAGTGACTTGTTGATTCCAAGTGGCTTTGCATGAATCGAAAAAATGATGACAAAGCATTTCTTCAATCTGGTGAAAAAAAAAAGAACTCCCCAGGGAGAGAGCTCTGTCATTTGCCTGAAAAGCTACTCTGTCCGCCCATTCTAATTTGAAGGTTCCTCATCTCATCTCCCTCAATTCATGTTACAGTTGTTACCTACCATCTGTCAAGAACATAGTGAAGGCCACCACATCTCCTCCCTGCAACTGTTCACTTCCTTCTGCTCAACAATGTCTTCGTGACTTGCAGAACGAAGGAGATTTCATACAGACAGGTTTGAAAACAAGATGCACATTTCAAAGACTAATGCATTCTGTGGAAGCTGATTGTTTGGGCAACCAATTTTTGAAGCTTCCAACTGAAAGTCCTTCCTAGCATCAAGTAATTAAACCTTCAATTTTATGTTGCTAGGGTCCAGTTGCACCTTCGGCATCAGACATTCTGCTTTGAACAAGTATGTATATATTTCTCGCTAGTCGTTGCTGAACATACAATATCTTAGTAATGACTATAGCTGAATCATGTTGACTTTCATTTGTTGATTATATGAAGATGCCCATAGTTGAGATTTGAATGAATTGCTTAATGAGCATATTTCAGTTATTGCTTGATGTTTCTGTTAGTGTCTCTGTGGCTTACGAAATTTTATGTTAATTTATTCCCCTTTTCATCCCCATAGTCCAAAACATTTTTCATTGATAGTTCTGTTCTCTGCAAGTCTTTGGTTAGTACGTTTGGAGAATGCACAAGTTCTAGAAACATGCTTTCACAATAGATAGTCAGGTTCCAAAGAGTAAAATCATTCTGCATTTTATTCTGTCACCCGGTGGTTAACAGTCCTTATAGAACTAACAGAAAGAACAATTTTGTCCCTAAATCATTTTGTTCTTCATGTACTGGCAAGTTTAACATTAACATATTTCTTGTCTTGGGATAATATCTCAACCACACAACCATAATCTGATTTATTTTGATAACTATCAAAAAGATGATTTATTTGTAGTAATAATAATAAAGACCTCAAATTCCTTTTACGAAGCACAAGTTCCATACCAATTTAGAGTTAGTTTGGTGCAAGTGACAGGGATTAAAGCCAAAAAAGATGTAAATTGATAGGCCTTGATACACTCTCGAGTTTATGTATATATATATATATATAATATATTGTGGAATGGCCTGAAAACCTAGCTTCAGAGTGTATGCAAGTCTAAATAAAAAATCACAAATGAAGGTATTACAGCACATGTCCTTGTACATAGCTGAAGATGCCAATTTTACCATGGGTCAGAAAAGCAAAATTAATCCAGGCCCTCCAAATTTGAGTTACCGTTGAAGTGCAAGCCATTTTATTTTTGACATCACGGCTTAGTGGATTGCTAACTTGTGTTCATTTGCATTCTGACCTAACTGATTCACACTATTATATTCTCTCTATGGTTGACTACTATACACCATAATTTTCTCAATCCAGTAAAAGCTAAGAAATGTGAGTTTGTTTTATTTTACTTGATATATATAGATATATATATATATATATATATAAATGTTGGGTGATCAAACCAATATAGTATATATGTGATTTATTTTGATTTCTACTTTGGAATCTTTATCTGACTATTTCTATCATTTAACACCTAAGTTTCAATATGAAGGTTAATTGTGTATATGTAATTACATATATAATTTGGTGATGCCTCCATATCCTAAAACAGGGAAGATGGGACGATTATCTATTGATAGTACTAATTTTTTGTCAAAAGAGTAAGACGAGGGGTTAGATGGCTTCCTGAAGGCTGCCATAGATGGAAAGATAGAGGGGGAAAAAAATACCTTGTCCCTTCAATAGCTGTCAAAATCGTTTCTACAAGAGTACAATTAAAGTAAAACAACATTGCCAGATGTGGGGATTCTTGCAATGGTATAAAAATTAGCATTGCCACGGTGAAAAATTCGTTCCATTAGAAGAGGATACAGTTGCTAGTGGTGAGTAATCATCACATGCAGGTGACGAAATGGCAAGTATGGTGCGTGATGTCATAGGATTTGATGCAGATGTTCCAGTTGCGAAGCACCGGAGGATGATAAAAGGGTCTTGCATCTGTTGGAGGAAGTTACTGTCCCATTGTTTACTTTCTCATGAAATTGATGCACACATTAAGGTACTAAATGGGTGGTCAAATAAGTCACTTGACATGTTACTTGAACTTTTGAAAAATGCCTTCAGTGAAGTGGATGTGAAGGTGCCTAGTTCTTACTATGAGGCGTCCAAAATAACTAGTGTCGTGGGAATGGAGTGCAAGACTTGGGATGCATGCCAAAACAATTGTATGATTTTAACTAGAGCAGATGAGGGTCTTGACGAGTGTGAAGTTTCCAAGGCTTCACGGTACACAAAGAAGGGGGGAAAATCCCATACAAGCGTGTGCGATATTTTCCACTAATTCCACGATTGAAGAGGCTATTCACGTCCAGAAAAACAACAACCCTTATATGATGTCATAATGAAGGAAGGGTTAAAGATGGGGTATACCGACATCCAGTTGATTCTCGAGCTTGGAAAAGCCTAGATCAGCTTCATCCCACATTCGGTGCCGAATTTCAGAATGTTTGGCTTGGAATCACTGCAGACAGATTTAGTCCATTCTCTAATACGAACATTCCTCATAGTACATGGCCTATTCTGCTAGTGATATATAATTTGCCACTGTGGCTTTGCATGAAGCAATCATATTTTATGCTGTCAACACTTATCGTGCAATAAAATCGATCTTTACATGCAACCTCTTATTGAAGAGCTGAAGGAACTATATGATAATGGTGTGATGACATATGACTCCGTGGCAAGGGAAATGTTCTGCTTACGGGCAGCTCTGTTGTGGACTATAATGATTTCCTGGCTTATGGAAATCTGTCAGGGTATTATGTGCATAATGACAAGGCATGTCCTGTGTGTGGTGTCAACTGTTTGAGTTACCGCCTTCCTAACAGTGGAAAATACTGTTTCATTTACCACCGTCTATTCTTGCAACTAAGTCATAGGTTGCGTAAAGATAAAGTTTCATTCCATGGTGGTGTCGAGATGAGGCCACAACTAAGAAGGTTCTCTGGTTCTGAAATATTAATCCAACTTGAAAAGTCCATCACCGAATACAAAAAGGAAGACGTGCAGAAGAGAAGCAGTGCTAATTTTTGAGAAAATGTCCTGTATCAACAGCTACAACTGGAAGAAGAGGAGTATATTCTATGAATTGCCATATTGGACTACAAATTTCATGAGGCATAACTTGGATGTAATGCATATAGAGAAAAACTTTTGTGACAACCTTCTGTATACATTATTAGGAGACAACAATGGGACAAAGGACACACTTAAAGCTTGTAAAAATCTAGAGCTTATGAATATGAAAAATACACTTCATCCTATTTTGAAAAGTGTGGCAATGGTTGTGTGTTGCCCCCAGCTCCATATACAATGTGTCGGTCCGAGGTTGATAGATTCTTAGCTGTGTTGAAGGATTTACTTGTGCCAAACGGATACTCTTCTAATATTTCAAGACGAATAAATTGCAGAATTAGGACAGTTGGTGGCTTAAAAACTCATGATAGCTGAATATTATTGCTACAGCTAATTCCTTCGGCAACTCAAACAACATTACCTAGGAATGTTGTCATGCTACTAATAGAGATTGCTGAGTGTTTCATTCAACTTCGTGAAAAGAATAACACTGAGTCCTCATTAGAAAAGCTTTAGGATAGATTTTCTATAACTTTATGTCTTTTAGAGAAGACTTTCATTAAAGGTTTTTTTGATATTATGGAACATCTACCTGTTCATTTGGTTAAGGATTCAGTAAAATGTAGATGGATGTATCCTATCGAGAGATGACTCGAGATGCCTTCGTTAGTGTCTCTATCAATGAAATAAGATCGAATTTTAATTTCAATATGTTTGAATTTTCACTTGTAGGTACTTCATGACTCTAAAGAGATACATTTGCAATCACTCCAAGCTTAAAGGCTCAATTGCAAGTGGATATTTGGTGGAGGAGTGTATGACCTTCGTTTCAAGGTATCTTGATGAAGTGGAAAGTAAAAGGAACAGGCCATCCATGTACAAAGACTAGGGTTGTGAGATGGGAAGACCAATTGGAAAAGGTTTAGATGTTGTGCTTCATTGAGTTACAATCGTTCAAGCACATTGATGGGTGCTTGCAAATTACGAAGCATTGAGGCCCTATAGAGAGTAAGTATATAACATGTAGTATGATCTTTTCTTATATTTAAAATTTCCTCGAATAATTATTGAACTAAACAAACTAGGGTTTTATACTATGTAGCATCCACATGAGTTCTCTTTTATCAGAAAATCCAAGAGCTAGGGTGCATGAAATTCAGCGTATTCATTCTGCGGAGTTCCATACTTGGCTACAAAAATATGTGAGTTTGTTTTGTAAATTTAAATGTAAAAGCTTAATGGCTTGATACTATGGTATTAATTAATGTCATGGGACCATTCAAGTCATTGAAAATGGGTCAACCATGGACATTCCTGCTGACATTAAATGCTTAGCAAGCGGTCAATATAAACAAGGCTGGAGTTACAATGTCGCTGACGTTAATGGATTTCATTTTCGAATGAGAGGTCACGAAGTCAGTCAAAAGACAAAAAATTCTGGGGTTGTTTGAAAGGCTACCACAACTAGTTATGCAAGTACCAAGGACATTAATCCCTTGTCAAAAGATGACGCCTACTATGGGGTGCTAACTAACATATATAAAATCCGGTATAGTAATGCTCTACAATTCATCTTGTTCAAGTGTGATTGGGTTGACTTAGAGCGTGGTGTGAGGACTGATGATTTTAACTTCATAATGGTCAATTTTAATCGCTTGTTGTACAGTGATAATAAGGATATGCAACCAATTGTTCGAGAAGTAGATAGCTCTTGGGTGAGGGATGGGATTGACGGTGAAGAAGTTAACTTAGATGGCAAGCGATTGCAGGCAGCTATCGAACATGTACAAATGTGATCTTTACTTTGTTTTCTACATCTCTTTAGTTTCCTGCATTGTCATTTAATTCATATTATTTTTTTGCTAGTAACTAATTTTGGTATCTCTGCCTTGACTTCTTTGGTCCAAGAATAGGTAAGCAAGCAAGGAAATCAAATTGACAAGTTTGAAGTTGAGGGTATTACTTTGCAAAAAAGGGAACCCGAGGTAGATGATTTTTATTCCAATTTAAGCTATCTGGTATGATTTTCCTTCTTCAAGTTACTTCATTCCTTCATGAATGTTTTGGAGTTGCTTAAGGCTATTTTGGCTACCTACCATTGTAATTTCAGGTTACCAAGTTTTCTTAATGTGAAATAACTAGTGTTATTGTTGCTATAGTTGTTGTCTGCAAGTAAAGTTTTTGGTGTTTGGTGGAAATTTCAGAATACATTATTTGTTATTGATTAGACTGTTTTTCCTATTTTTTACTTCGGAAATGATTTGCCTATAGACATTAAGCAGAATTTCTTGTACACTGTATAGATATCCTCTTGTAATTGTCGTATAATGATATCATACGCATACCTAAGTAAATCCCTTTGATTCTCCTCCCAGTTAAAGTCCAAGTTCGATTATTCTCTTACAAGCATTGATGCGAAGCCGTACAGCGGATACCTACTTCATTTGGATTGACACTTTGTCTTAGCTTTGTTCAACTGTTGGAATTAACTTTTGGTAAATTTTTTGGGATATCCATTTCTTGTTGCTGTGCAGTTTGGAATTACAAATATTTCAGCTTTTGAAGGTTTTTAGAATTTTCTTTGGCATCTAAGTTGGATTTCCTTGGTTGACTTCAATAGAGCTAGGCTTTCATCTTTATAGATGTTGGGGAAACTTTTCTTGCCAAATGTATTTCTTTATACTCTTCTTCAAGGACTATTTACAAGATTCAAGATTCACCTTACTTCGTAAATAGTATTCAAGCATTTCAAAATATTACAGGAATTACAAGGTTTTTATTGCCTTAGTATTTTCAAGTATTATTATTTTCCTCATTCTGTCCTCTTAAGTTA